>PHNY01054540.1:16104-28396 GCA_003724115.2 Anethum foeniculum
CGTCTAGTTCTGTGGCTTAACTTCAGTGGCCTTAAGTGCTGCCTCTTCAGCTGCAGTGCAACACCTGCCATGGCAGTAGTGATAGCAGCTGCCTCCGTGGTGTCCTCCTCCTCCGTTGTGGTAGCCTCCTCCGTTGTGGTAGCCTCCGCCTCCGTTGTGGTAGCCTCCTCCGTTGTTGTAGCCACCACCTCCGTTGTGGTAGCCACCTCCGTTGTTGTAACCTCCTCCTCCATTGTGGTAGCCTCCTCCGTTGTTGTAACCTCCTCCGTGGTAGCCCTCAGCTGCAATTTAATTAAGGTTTAGCATAAATTAGATAATTATTACTAGGAGTTGATTTCGAAGACTTACGCTTAGTAGTGGTTTCAGCTAAATCTCTAGCTGCAACTTCTGAGCTAATGAGAAGAGCAAAAGCAATGGACAGACCAAGCAGGACGAAAATTTTGGAACCCATATTGGCGCGCTTTCAACTATGTGTTTTTAGTATTAGTGAAATGCAAGAGCTGAATGGTGAGAAGAAAGGGTTTTTTTCAGTCTCTATTTATAGACTCGGGAATTTGAACTGTAGTTGAATTATTTATAAAAAATTTCATTTCTTGTAAAATATGTATATATGTCAACCTGCATGAAGATGGGGGACCTGTATGTATGGACCTATTGCTGCATGCATTATCTTGCTATATATACATGCATATGTTTAATAACTTGTTGGAGTGGTGTCCAAATATATGATATACTCTTTTCTGTCGCACTTATTTCTTTATAGTTTTTTCTGATGATCGGTACGTATTTTAAGACTTTTATAAATTTATTTTTAAAATTTTCTTTTTTTAATAACAATTCAAACATTATATTTTTATTTAGAAGGAAAGAAATTAAAATAATTTAATAAATTATACTTTATAAGAGCATTAAAATGCGTGTCGAACTCCGTCCATAATGTAAAGAATTGGGTGGGACGGAGGGAGTAATATTTTTGGATGATGTTTTATTAGAGCTATAAATGTGTCAAGAATTTGATATCTTTTGGCACCTTTTTAAACAGAAAAAAAATTAATTAATTGTATGAATCGAAAATATTTAGACAATTTATATGACATGTCAGCTAATAGATTTAAATATTGGATATGACATGAATGGAAAATAAAATCAGAATTATTATATATCGTACATGTTTGACGCACCTCACCTGTATGAGTTGTAGCTGTACAAATGCAATGTTATTTTAGAATTTTAGTATTATTGACAACAATAAAATGATTTGGCAAAATAAAATGCTTGCTCCGATTTTGACTTGTATACATTTCTTACTTTATAATTTAGTACTCCCTCCGTCCAATGATTTCTTATCACTTGGATTGGACACGGAGATCAAGAAATAAGAGTAGTAGAATGTATAAGAAAAGTGGGTAAAGTGGTGTGACCTATTAATATTTAAGTAATTGATTAGAGAAATAGTGAAAGTTAGTGGAAAGAAGTGGGTCCATTAAAATTTTTAAATTATAAAAGCTTTACTATTTTAGGAAAGTTTTTAAAATGTAAAGAATTGGATGTGACATCCCAAAATAGAAAATGATAAGAATTGAAATGGACAGAGGGAGTATAAATTTATATCTAGATTCTGGATTCTGCATCACCCGTGAATGAAAACTACCAAGTAGCTAGTTAGATAGGGTTTAAACATTCGTGAATCAGTGAGTGGATCAACATTCAACAAGAAGGACCCATGCTGCTGTAGGCCCAGTTGATATTTATACCATTTCGCTGTTTAGAAGTTTACATAGAAACGATAAGTTTAGAATAATATGTAGTTATTTCGTCGTTTAGAAGTTTATATAGAAACGATAAGTTTAGAATAATATGTAGTGTTAATAATTTTTTAAACTTTAAAATTTGCACCCATATATTAATAATTTAATATTACTGAAAACATATTTTATTGTCCTTGGACCGGAAAAAACTGTGTAAATCTGCAGGTTTAAGGGTAAAAAGATAAGTTTTCAATATTATGGGTGCAAAAAAATACGGTTTTGGTGGCAGATGGGTATATTAGTGCAAATTCTAAGCCTTAAAAGGTCATTACGCCTAATGTATCATATTCCGTTATAAATTAATATAAACACTTAGTTATGTGGTAAATATTATTTATAATAATGATATATTATTTAATAATTTATGTAACATATATCTTTTTAAACACTGTATAGTCATTGTAATGATTTTTGTTCATTTTCTCTAATATTTGTAATTTCCAAAAACTAATAGTCACAAGCTCACAAAAATATATTATTGCGCAAGATGACCAAACAGACACTTCAAAGATATGACTAAGGGCCTATTTGACGAGGGCTTAATGCTTATTAACGAGTGTTTGTTGACTCAATTTTTAAGTTGAATTAATAACTTATAAGTTGATAAGTTGAATTTTAGTATTGATGTACTTTTTCTTAAGTTATTTTGATTTTTCACTTTTTTTTATTAATTTTAGTTTTAAATATATGTTTTTAAATATTAATCTAATTTAAAATTCACAAATTAAGATAATTATATTTAAAAATTATTTATTTTAATTTATTTAAGTAAAAAAAATTTCGACTTATAAATAAACTTATCCAAACACTTATATAATTTATAAGTATTTATCTACTTATTACTTATAAGTCTATTGTCATTTTAAGTTACTTAAACACTTATATCCTATACTTAATATAAAGTGAGTGTAGTAGAAGAAAGAAGTAAAAATTATACCTAATTTTTATATTATAAAACTTTATCAATTTTGATATTTTTGAAGTAATTGAGAAAGATAAAATGTATAGAAATGAACTAAAGGAAGTGAGTATTTTCCGAGAATTATAAAAAATTCAAGGAGCCGAGAATTTTTTTAGAGCTGCAAACGAACAGAGCCGAGCCGAGCTTATTTTTTTTTAAACCGAGCCGAGCCGAGTTTAATAACCGAGCCGATAGTAATGTTCAAGATCGGCTCTTTAATAAGCGAGCCGAACCCGAGCCGAGCCCGAGTTTGCTCACGAACAATCGAGCTGAGCCGAACTCGAGCCAAGTTTGAACAAATTTGAGTTGTCTACTAATAGTTTGCATATATTTTTTTAATCGACCAATCTTATAGTATAATTTATAATTTTACAAGTTATATCGAAATCAAATACCTGTCTTATGTTACAATGATATACTCACACTTACACTCTACACTTGTTTCTTAGTCTATATCATTGTAATACGGTGTAAAATTCGGATTTGTGTTAATCATTTTATAAAAAACTAAAAAAATCAAATACAAGTCACAAGTAGAATTGTACAAGTACCTAAAATTAAAACTATTAATATTTATAAGCGGGAGATAACTTTTTCATTTCCCCCTAATTGAAGTACATATAATTTTATGTCTGTTTGTTGCAATTTCAGTTCACACTTTCGCTTTATCAAATCTCCGGGATAACTCCAAAACTCTCATCTACTTTACTCTATAATAAGTAAAATATGTAAAAAAATATCTCTTAAATAAATTGAAAAAAAATTGAAATCTTTATACAAGTGATTAGTAAAAATTTATTATTTTTAATATACATACACTTTATCCGAGCCTAGCCGAGTTAGCTGAGTTCGAGCCGAGACGAGCTAAACGTGCCGAGTCCGAGCCGAACTGGTAAAAAGCTCGGCTCGGCTCGGCTCGTTTACTCATCCGAGCTCATTTTTATGTTCAAGATCGGCTCATTTAAGAAAACGAACCGAACCGAATTGACTTAAACGAGCCGAGTCCGAGTTTTGTTCACGAACACCTCTATTCATTTGCAGTTGCAGCCCTAAAATTTTTAAAACAATGACCTAGATAAAAAATGACTTCAACAATCAACATTATTGAATCTGGCTGTGGGCAAATACTACCGAAATCCCGGTTTTGAAAAGTCAAATAAGTAGGTAGTAACATTTATGAGACGTTGTGGTGGCAGGCAATGGGGGTTGAGTTCGAATTATTAAATAGTACAAAAATTCATAAACACGAGATTGTCAAGTTGCATGCAGCCGACGCAAAATTTCAACTATTTTGACTCCGGTTCTGGTCCCGGTTCCGTAATCAAGCTTTCTTCTATAATTAGTCACTGCAAGTCCATCGATCCGTCCTCGTCGTTCATTCTGTTCCTGTTCCTGTAGTGTACCCTCCCTTCGCCCCGTAATTTTGACTTTTTACAAGTAAAGGGCTCCCAGGATCTTATACCATATACAATATTTTTCGCTAGGATTGACAACAACAAACATAACCAACGTTAATATTTTACTAATACCAGCACTAATAACAAATATTTAAATTAAATAAATGGAGGTTCGCTAGGATTGACAACAACAAATATAACCAATGTTAATACTATACCAATACCAATAACAAATATTTAAATTAAATAAATGGGGGTGGGAGGACTCGAATCTAAGTCTCTCCCTAAACCGGCATCTGATACCATGTTAAGTAATCAATCGCTATAAAATCTTAAGGTGTTAGAGGAAGACCCAACACGATCTTATACCACAACATATATTATTTAACAAATATAATATTTTTTATACTTTTTAACTTTTTTTCTAAATAAAAATTTAAATACTAAAATTTTATTTATAAAGAAAAAAATTGTAAAAAATATGAATAGACATGTTTCTTTTATATCTCAAATTACGTGTAAAAAGTCGAATATGAACGGAGGTAGTAGTTTAAAAAAAAAACTTTTTCAATGTTGAAAAGAAAAACAAGATATAAATCTAGCAAAGTTAAAAATTTAGAATAATTATTTTTTCAACTTTAGGTTCTCCGCATCAGTTGTCAAAAGAAAAAGAAAAAAAGGAAGATCTTCCGTATCAGGATAAAACAATACAAGTAACTTTATCTCGGAATTACAATTAACTAATCTTGCTTGCCTCTGGTTTCCTCCGTATTAAATTGTGAAACCATTCATATTTGTTACATTTGTCAAACAAACCGACCAAACATTGAAAGTTTCAGACAGAAAGTGTTTATGATAATTTAAAGATTGAGATACTGTTAACTGCTCTTTAATACAGTGTATCACTTTAACTTTGAGTAAAGTTTTGAAAGTAGGAATTTGTTTATGTTCGGGGAAAATAAGTACTTGAAGCTCGTTGGAAATATTAACTGCGGTATCATTTTTTAAACTTTGTTCTCATATATTAAATTTAGTTTATTCAGATTTACGCGTGTACATATTTAAAATTTAATCATAACACCTTGTTATATAATATTCTCAATAGATTCTTAGCATTTGAAAAAGAAAATTGTGCACGCATTTTAAAGCTTTTATCTACCATATTTTTATATTTTTTTTTTAAATTTTCTTTTTTTTTGAATAAAAGTTTAGACAATTAATTTTTATTCAGAAGATTTTTTTTTAAAATATTTAAGCAACTATACTAGAGAAGAGCCTAAAAATACGTGCTGAACACTCGGTTTCAAATGTTAAGAATCAAGTGGGACGGAAGGAGTATATAGTTAAAAAATAATAATTACGTAATAATATTTATATATTGAATAATGATAATAATTAATACAATTTTTTAATAATGAACTATCACTGGTAATAAAAAAAAGTCTGAGTTAGATTCTGACTACTTACAATCAAAGTTTGGCCCCTTTCTTTACAAAATTATTTCTTAACTCAATTACTCGGAATTCGGCTTAAATGGAGGGAAAAAACAAGTATTCGAATGAGTTACACACTCCGTTTCAAAATACATGTACACTTTAGGAGAACAAATTCAATTTTAAGTGGAATTCTATATTTCCAAAATCAACTCCAGTTCACATATCTTTTCCAAGATCAACTATATGCCACATATTATACTCAATTAATGCAATTAATACAACTTTTTTTCATCAAAAATCATATTTCTTAATATGTATGATTTTTGAAAATGAATACCTATTTTGAAACGGAGGGAGTAACTTGTTTCTAGAAAACTGACTGAGATACCAATCTTCGTGCCTCATATAAAGTATATTCGCATATTTCTTTCCCCTGATTTATGTATTAGTTAAAATAGTTGGCTAAGATAATATAAAATAATGATTACATCAAATTCGCTAAATTTTGAGGTCATGGACATTTATGTGTACAATTTTGTTATACCTTTCAAGAGATTTGATAAATTAAGCTAGGGTGAGAAGATTGACTATAATTTTAGATAAAAATTTTACATGATTATAAAATTCACAATACATACATATTGTTTAAAATATATATCACCTAAATTTTTTTAACTAAGGACTTCTTTCATCCAAGATGCTCTAATAATCTAAAAATTCTAAAATTCCTTAATAATAAATTAAGAGAAATCCGTATTTAGTTCTCCTATTTTACATCATTTGAGCCAAGAATTATACTCCCTTCTTCTATCTCATTGAATTCTTTACATTATTTTTTGGCACGTTTTTTAAGACTCATTTAAAATATAGTTTCATAATTTTTTAAATTTTTATTCAGAAAAAAATTTAAAAAAATTATATAACTACACTTTATATAATATCATAATAGTAACCTCCAAATACATGCAAACAGTACACGTAGACAATGTATTGGGACGGAAGGAGTTACATTATCCGAACTGTACGTTTATGCATGCAGAAGATCTCAAATCAAGCAGACAGGGGCATTAAATAAGTTGGACTTGTGATCGGGACCATCATATACCGCAACAACGAGCAACAGATATTGCTACAGTAATACTTATCCACCACGGTGTCGCAAGGATGGCAACACTTAACAACTTGTCAGTAGGGTATGGCTAGGGCACATTCTTTTTGAATATTGGCAGACTCGGAATTTATTTCTGAATTTTTCAAAATATCATGGCTTAATATATTTAAAAAAATATATATGATTTAGCTTTGATGCATAAATTCTTTGATCGATATATCTATATTTAGGTGCAAAAAACAAATACATAAATTTAACAAGAATATGTAAATAAATAAGGTTTACCCAAACTTTTTTATAAAATTAATAAGGTTATCGAGACAAAAAAATTAAAGAAAATATATAAGATTTAGAATTTCACTCATTTATTTTCATATTTATAAATGTAACTTATTTAATAAGCTCATTATGAATACGAACACAATCCTAAATTCAAAACTGTCAAGTAGAACCGTTTTTTATAGAATTAAATTGTATACTGGTACTCATAAATATTTTAATGAAAATATCAGTACTTTTACTTAATTACTCTTGCTTAATTAATTATTTAATATTAAAAATTTTGATAGGTGGTCGGTCCGCTGAATTTATTTAATTATCCTTACTTAACTAATTACTCTTACTTAACTCAATACCTTTTTAACATGTTATCTTTTTTATTTTTCTCAACTAAAAAACATTCTTTTATGAAAATATCACAGATAATTTTATATATATAATGAATTAATAATATTATAAAAAAAGTCATTTTTAAAAATATCACAGCATAATTAACTAATTACATTTTACTGCTTTTTAAAAAGTAGGGCAATTAAAAGAAGAATCGAATAAAGCATATTCTCGTCTTTGTAATCGAATAAAGCAAATTAAAATTTTGATAGGTGGTCGGTCGGTACTTGGTGAATACACTTAATTATCCTTACTTAACTAATTACCTTTTTCAAATAAGATATGTTATCTTTTTTATTTTTCCCAACTAAAAGATATCACTTTCTGAAATCTCACAAACAATTTTATTTATAAAATATAATGGTATAATTACTAATAATTAAATATTTTTTAACTAAATTATATTATCTTTCTTATGTTTTTTCCAATTAAAACAAGTTTTTTTTTAAAAATATCACGGCATAATTAACTAATTACCTATTCCTATTCCTGCTTTTTAAAAAGTAGGGCAATTTAGTAAAAAAAAAAAGTATGTCAATTAAAAGAAGAATCGAATAAAGCATATTCTTGTTTTCATAATCAATAATCTTGTGCATGCGTTGAAAATGAGAAACATGTTATATCCAAATTACACATCAGTCGCGGTTAGTCATCACACAGGAATATTAAGATTAATGTGGGTCTTCTTGCAAAGATAACCACAATCTCAGATTTTAATTTACGATCTCGATCTTTCGAGTCTCAAACTCCCTAGGGGCAATTAGGCATATATGGCTCAGATGTTACTTCTATCTTTCTCCGTTCTTTCTATTTCCTCTGCTGACTAACAACTCCGCTTTGTTTAATATTCAATATTTTTAACAATTTTTTCTGGATAAAATTGGTGTATATATTTGATAATTACTTAAAAAATCATCGTATTTCATATTGTAATCCTCAACTTTAGACAAGCCATTTGCCGCCAACAAATCTGTGAGTTATAATTACTTTTTTTTAAAAAAATTAAATAAAATATTTTATAATTGCTAATTGATAGAGTTCTTTCACTTAATAAATAAAATTAATTTAACTTTCTACTTCACAAAATTAATACTAATTATATAATATACAGCTTATTCGATTTTTGTTGTTAAGGTCAATTAATTTATAATATATTTTTTTTTCATTTGTGGAGTGTCATTGTATATTATAAATTTATCTCTACTTCAGATTGTTACGATGATTACTAAATAAAATATCATACTTTCTCGGTCCCAAATTAACTGTTATAAATATTTAATTTTTTGGTGATTAATCCGAGCTAACTTTGACCAAAAAATTATTTATTTGATATTTTTTTTAATTATCTATTGTACATAATTTAATTTTCAGTTATAGTTACGAAAAGAGTCAATTAATTCGGGGTAACAAGTATTAATAATGGCTCTGAATTCTCAAACACGTCCATTTTATAAGGAAAACATAATACAATACGTAAACACACGCTTCTGATCAGTCCAACAAAAGGAACATAGGCGCAGCATGGCTAGCTACCAAATATCAAAATGTCATTTTTAACCGTGACATTTTTCAATTTGATCAGCCACGCATTTTATTGATACGTTACTACTAATCAATGCTACCACTGAAGTAGCTAGTAGCATAGTACTTTATTTACACATGCATGCAGTGCTCTAGTTTTGTGGCTTAACTTGAGTGGCCTCAAGTGCTGCTGCTTCTGCTGCAGAACAACACTTACCATGGCAGTAGTGATGGCAGCCGCCGCCTCCACCACCGTGGTGGCTTCCTCCTCCGTGGTGGCTGCCTCCATTGTTGTGGCCACCACGGTGGCCGTCTAAACTAGCTCCCTCAAGTGCTGCTGCTTCTTCTGCAGAACAACAGCTTCCATGGCAGTAGTGATGGCATCCGCCGCCTCCACCACCGTGGTGGCCTCCTCCATTGTAGTGTCCTCCGCCTCCACCGTGGTGGCTGCCTCCTCCATTGTAGTGGCCACCGCCTCCGTGGTAGCCACCGTCTAAACTAGCTCCCTCAGCTGCAACATTTATAAACATCATAATTAGGACACATAAAGACATACCATATATGCATTTGTTCTTCTTATATACAGTTAAAGATACGGAGAAAACAAGACATATAAACATTACACAAAAAACGGCTAAATTTAAGATCGATAGTTTTTAGCCGTGTTTTCTTATACTGAAAGACATATATGTTCTAATAAGACTTACTCTTGGTAGCAGTTTCAGCTAGGTCTCTAGCTGCAACTTCTGAACTAATGAGAAGAGCAAAAGCAATAGACAAACCAAGTAGTAAGAAAATTTTGGAACCCATATTTGCTTTCGAATTTGTATCTTAACAAAATGCAAGAGCTGAATGATGAGAATAGCTGGTGTGTTTCAGTTCCTATTTATAGACTTGGGAAATGTAACTGTAGTTAAAATTTGGCAAATTTACGAGCCAGACCATTTCTTTTTTTACAATTACTATGTAATAAACCAATATACAATTATTAGATANAAATAGATATACATGCATGCTTGGTCTACTACTACTAGAACGTGGTAGGGNTGTTGGAAAAAGCTGTTGATTTTTCTACGTAAAAAACTTGTAAAGTTTATCTTCGTAATTGACTTGGCGCAGATCTTTATCACAGATTTTCTTTTTATCTCCAACAATTCCATCTTTCCGCTTTTAAAAATAATATTTTAGTACCTTTCTTTTAAAAATATTTCAACATTGCTATCCGATAACTTCGCTAACTTGTCTTTCCTTATTTTTAGAAATATTTTTATATTACTCCATTGGTCCCACTTATTTTGATCACATTTCCTTTTTCGTTTTTTCCAAAACTATAGTTAACATTTAGTTAATATGGTAGTTTAAGTATTATATATGTTAACTTATGTTAAAAATAATATATATTTTTGATAATTTTTAGTTTATTTAATATGATTGAATAAAATGTCAAACACCACTTTCACAGATGAGTTTGATAAAATTTTTGACACCTTCAATAACTTCAACGAAGTGCTAACAAATATGATACTCTTAACACTCAACGTTGGCGATGCTCTTACGAGGCATCCTGACCTATCAGACTTGTATATACGTTTCTAATTTTAGAAATTGAGTTACAACTTACAAGCCACTGACTTAAGTTACATACTTTGTAGTTTGTACAGGCTAGCTACATATGTCATTCAATATTTAATAAATAAACAACAACTACAAGGCAGTGAAGGAAGACTGATTCGCCGTTACTTGTAGTCTGGTTCACTTCAGTGGAAGGGCCATTAAGAAATTGTAGCTGAGTAGGAACTGAATAGTACAAAAACTATCAAGTTGCATGCAATTATAAGCAGAGAAAGGGCAGATTAATTTTGTGTACGACGAGGCTCAGGTCCACTGAGCTTCCGTATTTGAGTTATCTTCTATGTATTTGCATGTCAGTCATTGAATGTCTTCACCCTCACTCTGTCATTCTGCCGAAGAAAAGTATAGGATTTTGTTGGGCTTTCCTCTATCGGAACGACTGATCACTTTAACATGATATCATAGCTTGGTTTAGGAAGTGGTTTTGGTTCGAGTCTTCTACCCTTATTTAAATATATTTATGATGCAAGAAACTGAGAGTGGGCATAATTTGTGGAATATTAGATAACAAATAATGATAAAGGCTTGGTGTTCTAAATAGGGCTGTCAATGGATCGGATATTTGGTCCGATCCGATCCGATCGGGAGGCTAATGGAGCCGATCCAGTAAGTATAGGATATGAATTTGATACGATCCGATCTGTTAATAATCCGATCCAATTATATATATATATATATATATATAATATATATATATATATATATAATCATAAAATACTTAATATTTTTTATATATAATAATACATAAGATTGAACTTGACGGGAATAAAATTGAATGGCGGCTTGCATATCTTTTCATAATTATTTTTATTAGATGTGGCTAATATTGGCAAATAATAATATATCACTGTGCATTTGATATTTTGTGCTTGTTTACATAAATGCACATTTTTATAATGATCAATAAAGAGTGTTAATTCTAAAGTATTTTGATAAGAATAAATATATTTCATTGTCTTTTCCGAAATTAAACATTAGAGTCAGTGGTAAATAAAAGTTAAAAAATATAAATATAAACGTATTGGAAGATAGTGGTAAACAAAAGTAAATTTTTTTAGATATAAACGGATTGGAGTTCGGATCCGAAAATCCGGGATCCAGCGAATCCGGATATGGATCGGGCTGTGAAAAATTCGACTAAAATCCGATCCGAATCCGAATCCGGTAAAATTAAATGAATCAGGATATGAATCAAGGTTGATCCGATCCAAATCCGATCCATTGACAGCCCTAGTTCTAAAGTAGAAGATCCCGTGGACAAAAATTAATAAATAAGGCGGAGTTGTAAATAAGCAACAGGACCACCACCAGAACGTGCAATAGTATCGCAAGGATGGCACCCCGTGACAAATTGTTAATTGTAGTAGGGTAATGAATTAGGCCTTTGAATAATTGTGTTATACGGTTATACGGTTTTTCTTCTGCAAATAGAGTTTGTAGAATGTACAAATCGAAGTTCGATCCTTTGGAGCTTTTTATTAACAACAGTGTTCAAAATGAGTTACTTAAAAACAATGTATTCTGATATCATATCACTACAAGAAAAACTGACTTTTCCTACCGTCCTATTTCCTACCGATAAATTTCTTACCGGTCATTTTCTACCGATTTTCAAGTTAAAGGGCCATTTCCTACAGTTCAGGAAGTTGGTAGGAAATGCCAACCATTTCCTACCGATAGTGGTAGGAAATGGATGCAACTGGACCCACTTTGCCACATAATATTTGCCAACACGTTTGACATAGAGAAAACGACGT
>PHNY01054558.1:27514-42676 GCA_003724115.2 Anethum foeniculum
TTCCAATTATGTCTTGTATCACTAAGCACATACAACCTATTGGGTTGAAACCCAACAATCCTCTCCTTCAACCCAATACTCCATATCAGATTGAACGGTAACCATCAAACCATCAACGTTCATTCGCCGATGCCTCCCCTCGAACAAGAATCCCTTCATCTCGTTCTTCCAATCTTTTGAGAATCACTAAAACCCGTATAGCGACCTCAAAACAACCGTTCTTCATCATAACGGCATATCCATCTACAAAATCACATGCATCAACTACCACGAGTGCCCATCCATCCGTTGAGTCACCCGATCCTTGCTTTCACAATCCTTCGGCCTCCTGAAGAAGAACAATAACATCATCCAAAATCTTCACCTGGTTGATCAAGCCACTGAAGCAATTGCGATGATCTCTTTCATCTTCTTCCATCTTGAGTCCGAACAAATTGATCCACGGTGCAAGTTAATCGACAAACCACACGTAACTTTGTCTCCATCATCGTACTCTGTCATACCAATTGAATCTCGAACTTTCCTCCAACCCAAATCATCATGAACACGAACCTCGGCTCTGATTAGGAGAAAACACACACAAATTCGAGATTCAATCAACCAATGCGGAATACATACACAATACATATATGACGCAGCAAACCCACGTCCCAAACTTGTATTATTAATCCAAACAATTATCAATAATACATCAATACATAACGCCTCAATGGTGTTCCAAACCCGATACTTGAGCCAAACAATGCTCAAGCATCTCCCAAACAATACTTGAGACTACATCTTAAGTATTCGTTATTCCTATCAAACAATATGACTATGTATATATAGCCATCCAAAACTTAGCCACCAAGACATACCTAATCCAATTACAATAATAATTGGCTACCCATACAATTATTACCCAATCTAATTACAATAATAATTGTCTACCCATACAATTATTATCCCAGTCCAATTATGATAATAATTGTCTACCCATACAATTATTACCAATTCCAATTATGTCTTGTATCACTAAGCCCATACAACCCATTAGGTTGAAACCCAACAATTGTTTGGAACCCATTTCTTTATTCTTAGCCACTTATAGATCGTGCATTTGAGCATGAACCCCATGTTGGAGCTGTTGAGCCTGATATTATTGAATGTGCAATCATTTTGAAGCTTCCAAATACTCTAGAGCATGGCCGAGATAAAGACTTGCCAATATTTCTTGTATTCTTTCCCATGGTTACCAAAGAGTGTCATTCTCTTTCTTTTGTCGCCACCACCATTTTGCTAGGAGTGAAATATTTCTACATTTGATCAATGAGATTCCTAACCCTCCTTCTTTTTTGTTCAAACAAGTCTTGCTCCATCCAATCAAGTGCTTTTCGCGATTATTGGAAGCTAGTTCCTTCCAAATAAAGTCCATCATGATTTTATTTATTCAATTAATTATGCCTATTGGTACTCTAAACAAACTAAACCAATAAATTGGAATGATATCAAGTACTGATTTGAGTAAAAGAAGTCTTCCTGCTATCGAGGTAGTGGTGCATTTCTACTTTAACGGTTTATTCTGAAAACTTTTTTATGAGAGGCTACCAGAAATCTAAATTTCTTAGAGATTTGCCTATTGATGCACCCAGATATTTGAAAGGCCATATGCCTACTTTACACCCTAATATGTTTGCCCAACAAATTATCATATTGCTGTTTCTGGGTGTTCCGTAGATTGAACTCTTTAGATAGATGATTTTTAGTACTGACATACCTTCAAATATAGTGAGAATTTTCTTGATAACTCGGATGGGTTCAGTGTTGTCCTTGACAAACAAAATCGTGTCATCCACAAACTATAAATGTGAGATGTTATTTCCTAGAGATAACTGGATTCCCTGGAATATATTGCAGGAGGTAGCCTTTTCCAGCAATAGATGAAGTATTTCCTCTACTATGTTAAAAAGTATGTGGGAGATCAGATCTCCATGTCTTAGACCCCGACCCATTTCGAATTCTTTAGTCGGGGAGCCATTGACTAAAATTGAAGGCATGGCTGAGTTAATGATTGATTTAATCCAGAGAATCCATATCTCATTGAAATTCATAACTCTCGTAGCATCTTCTAAGCAACACTAGTTGATTGTGTCGAAAGCTTTGGCAAAATCAATTTTCAAGATGATCTCTTTATTTGCTCCATTGATAATGTTGTGGGCAATCTCATTTGCTCTCAGTATTCCATCTGAAATATTTCGATTTTTGATGAATTCTGTTTGATGTTCAGAAACAACCTTGTGGATTATTGAGCTCAATCTGCTTTCCAAAATCTTCATGATAATTCTGTTTAAGAATAATAGGAATGTGGTCGGATAATCTTTTGAGCTCACAAGTACTGCGCCAACGATTGCCAGGCCAATACTGATTGAGTAAAAATCCGTCTAGTTTACTTTTTTTCTGATCTGGACCAAACCATGTAAAGTTATAGTCTACTGATGGAACTTCCCAAAATCCACACTCTTGAATGAATGCCTCAAAATTTTCATTATCTTTTTTCCATTACTTGCAATTTTCCTTATCACTGGAGAATTTGATGTAGTTAAAAATCTCTGGCTACACAAAATGGTTCTCCTGAAAACTGGTTTAAGATTCTTTTAACCTCAGACAAAAGTTGTAGTTTCCTTGAAGTTTCCCGAGGGGCATATATATTTATGATGTTGAGAACATCTGAGCTTCCTGATAAGAGTACTTTAATCCAAATTAGATGTCTCAAAAATGAATATTGAAGTATTGAAAGCAGATGTGAGTCCCAAGTTAAAAGAAGACCTCCTGATTGTCCATGTATAGGTGACTCTGTCCAACCATGACCTATAAATAGCCAAATTGAATCCTTCATTGAGTTCGTCTATCTCTGACATTTAGTTTCTTGGATACAAATGATGTTGGGATTGTGCTTATGAATGGAGTCTCTGAGATTCCTTCTTGTTGTGAGGTTGCAAGCCCCTACGATGTTTCAATTTAATAAAATAATGTTCTACATTGTCTAACTATTTAAATAAGACTTGACTTTTACTCTAATAGACTATTGGCAACGATAGTTGCTGCTTGCTCCTTTTCTACTACTGAGATTAGCCCCATAATTTCTCTTATCTCAATAATTTGTGCAACTAGACCTTGTTGATTGGTGTCGTAATCATCCATTGTTGTGGTTTTCACTGGATATGGAATTAATGTTAAGTTATTGTTCAACACCTCCTCTAATACTCTTTTTTCACCAAGAGATGAAATACTCTTATTTGCTTCGGAGAGTTTTCTTTTTAATTTTCGTTTGAATTCATAAAATTAGGAAGTTTTTGGTTTTTCCTAGGTCTTCCAACCTTACCACCAATCTTGAGTTTATTGAGTTTCAGTAAGTTCTTCAAATCATTAAGATCATTCCCGTCCTTGTAGCTTGAGAGAGATTTAATGTTGTCATCATCCTTTTCTTCTGAATTATTATTTGAACCATCTGACTAATCATTAACCCTAGTTTCCCAGTACTCTCGTTTGTGATTTTGTAAATTGCCTCGACTTGGTTCTTTTTCACTAGGGTCTTGCAGAATCCTCTGTTCAGTAGTATTCAGAGAAGATACATTGACATCCTTGTTGTTTTGAGATGTGATGTTAGACTCTTTTGCAGACTTATGTTTTTTCTTTCCTATCATCTTCCTTCTCGAGAACCGATGATTTTAATTTGGTGTTGAGGTCATATGGCACCTCTCTGATGATTACCCAGAATGACTCATCCTCTATTAGCACCTTGAATGTTTACTTGATTTTTTGTGCCCTGTTTGTAGATATGCAGATCAAAGGGTTGGTTATAATATCTTCATTAGGGTCCTGATGCTCGACTGATAGGAAGGTTCCCCATTCCTTAATTATTTTATTCCAGTTGTGGAGATTCCATAAACTGGTAGGAAGACCATCACATTTTAACCAAGTTTCGTGGATAATAACAATTCTTTGTGTTTGGCCTCTAAGAAGGAGGAAAATCAAGGGTCCAACCAACCTAAATCCATTTTTTCGTTATCCTCAGGGGAAGGAAAAGTGATAAGAATTTTTTTGGGAGCTAAAACTTTGATTTTGCGATTGGTAATGTCTTCTTTGGCCATTTTTGTCAATAACGATGAGGTTGATTCCTCTTGTCTAGCATAAGCTATGAGACTAGATTTCATTTCTTGTTCAGCTTCTTCCTCCATTGTCATACAGATGACTCTGTGATTGGGAAATTCCTTTACATCAGTGTAAGTTCCTTTAAATGAAGCCACTTTATCTAGGTTTAGTATGGTAAAACTTGGATCTTTTGTAGGCTTACCGGAATTAATGACCTCATCCTTATTCTGCACTTTGAATTTTGTAAGTTGATTACCTTTCTTCTTTGCCATTTTTAGTGTGAGTCTTAAATCTTGAAAGGTCATTTTGTCACTTTTGGAGATCAATCTGTTCGCTTCACCAAGATTAGGTTGAATAATGAAACCATATCTCTTGTTGATTTTGTCCCTTTTTTTTGGGTAGAATGATGTCTTTCACTGCTCCTAGGCTTCTAAAGTAAGCACAAATTTCCTTAACCGAGGCCAAAGCTGGTATATTGTGAACGAAAATGCTGATTGGAGATTTTTTGACTTGATTGTTGAGTGGTTTGGTCTTTTGTATTGGTTCTGAGACTGTTTTCATGTTGCTTTTTATGTTATCACTTAAGCCAATGGGTTCCGTACGGATGTAATAAAAAGAATTAGATAAATTACTAAAGAATATTATTTTTTAATTTTTTTTGCTATTTTTCTATTTACTGAAAATATTTACAAAAATGCAGTTTATAATCAAAAGCTACTTTTTTTACATTTTTTGAAAAATAAATGAAATTGTTTTCAATTATATTCGAGATTGGTTGGATCGAGTTGCAAAATCTTATTTTTGCAAACAAATTTGAAAAATTATATGTTTAGAGCAAGTCCAATGCAATGCTATAAGTGGTGTCATTTCTATAATTTGAAACCAAATGCTAAAAACTTCAACTCCAAAGGAGTTGTATACTTGGATGCAAATATGCATAAATGCATACTTGGTTCTAAATTTGAAACTAGGGATGCATTTATGCAACCATGCCATATCATCAGGCAACCATAAATGGTATGCATAGTGGTGAACTTTAAATAGAATTTAGGAGTGAGGGATAAAAATTATTCAATTTTGAAATTATTTAGATGCAAAATGCAACTAGCATTGGAGTTGAAATTCTATTTTAACAAAAAAAAACACTTTTTGGTGTTAAATTATAACAATAGCTATAACTATTTTGCATCTTGCATTGGACTTGCTCTTACAAATAATTTTTTTAAAAAAAAACGTGTTTTGGCTAAAATAATAAAAAGTTCGTATTTTCCGAAAGAACCTAAAAAAATTATATAGCCCTGATGCCAAACAGTCCTTCACAATCAAAAAGAAGCTTCTCAATTCCTCAAAAACAACTCACATCACCGGCGACGATGGCAAGCGGCGGCGAAGGAAACGACGTGGAAGCAGGGTTCGCAAAGCTGCAAGGCGAAGACTTCGAATACTATATGCAAACCTACTCAATCATCTTAGGCCGTAACAGCAAGAAATCGACGGTGGACGTGGATCTGTCTTCTCTAGGCGGCGGCATGAACATTTCTCGTCACCACGCTCGCATCTTCTACGACTTTCAACGACGTCGTTTCGCTCTTGAAGTGTTGGGGAAAAATGGGTGTTCAGTTGAAGGGGTTTTGCATTTGCCAGGGACCCCACCTGTGAAGCTTGATTCTCAAGATTTGTTGCAAATTGGGGATAAGGAGTTTTACTTTTTGTTGCCTGTGAGGAGTATTTTGGGTGGGGCTGTTGTGCCACGTGGTGGGTATCATCAAGGGGGGATGAAGAAGGGGAGGAGAGGGTATGAGGAGGAGTATGAGGATGAGGAGGAAGAGGAGGAGGGGAATGGGAAGAAGTACGGCGGGTCGGGGTCGAGTGGGAAGGCTGGATTGTCGGGCCAATTCGGTATGTGAATTGTTTGTTTTGATGCTGTTGTTGGCATAGTTATCAGTGTGTGTATTATGTACGTCTGTTTATTGGGTTTCTTGTTAACGATTGAATTTTGATGATTTTTAGTTGAATTGTTTTGATGCTATTGCTGTGATAGTTATCAGTGTGTGTATTTATATATGGCTGTTTATTGGTTTTCTTGTTAAAGATTGAATTTTAATGATTTTTGGTTGAATTGTGTTGATGGAATTGTAATTGTCAATGTGTATTTGTATGTATGTCTATGTAGCTGAAAATGTTTGATTTGCTTAATGGATGTCTAGGGGAGCCGGGATGACTTATGCAATAGGCATTCAAGTGGTTCAGTTGGAAACTATGATTGTGGTCTATATGTTTATCATAAGCTATAGTGTGGATATGTTTTCATTTTTTTGGATGATTGGTAGTTAGGATTCTCCCGTGTCTAGATCTGTTCCTTTCATGCCCTAGTCACAGAGTCATTCACTCATTCTTAAACTATTTAGGGGGCGTTTGGAAATCGGGATCGGGAATGGGAGTGAAGGCTATGAGAATGGGGGTAAATGGGAATGGGAATGATATGGAATCCCAAGGGGTGGGGAGGGTATGATTTACCCACCTTGAGGGAATGAGGTTCCAATTCCATATACCAAAATTACTAATCCAACGCTAATGTATGGGATTAAGGTTCCCGTTAACCGGGCTCATTAACCATGAACCAAACGCCTCCTTAATTTGCAAAGTTAGGGGGTGTGGTTCATGGTTAATGTGCCCGGTTAACGGGAATCGGAACCTTAAACCCAAGTAATAGTGTTTGGATTAGTAATTTATTGGTATGGAATGGGAACCTCATTCCCTCTTGGTGGTTAGATCAAACCCAACATACCCCTTGGGTTTCCATTTCATTCCCATTCCCATTAACCCCCATTACCATACCCTCCATTCCCATTCCCGATTCCGATTCCCATGATGCATCCAAACGCTCCCTTAGTGTGCGTTAGTTGATCTTCTGATTGATTGTTGGAATATGCTGCAAAATTTGTTAGCTAGAAGTTTTACATGGGCTTCATTGTTCGATAATATTATTTGTCATATAATCATAATCTTAAGATTCTACACAACTTTAGTGTCTGGTAGCTGTTATCTTTTGTTTTGGGATAGTTTTGTCACTTGGAAGGTTCTTGCATGTTTGGTTGTGAACTATATATTTTGAAATAACTAATCGGATATCTTCTGTCGTATTTTTTTGGAAATTTAGGACTTTAAAGACTATAAAGAGTGTTTAAATTGATTTTGCAAAAACATACCGTACAAACTGACCACCCCACGCTCATGGTTTCTGTGATGAATTATGTGCAATGGATGTAAAAGCTGGATCTCTTTCTATAGTCTTCCCATCTTTAAAATGCATTTTCCATGTCTCTCTCTTTTGTCATTCAAAATTTTTTCATAGCAGTGGTCTATATTTCTATCATCTAATATTTAATTTTAGTCTTTAGCTCTTTCTTTCTCCATAGTTTATTTTAATAAAGTACTCATTTTAATATGAAATTTGTAATATTGGTTAACCTATTTAAGTTTACAAAACAAACTATGCTAATTTGGCTTCACATACCCTGAGGTTTCCATTTTATTTATCATTATTATTTTTTTCTTTCTATTTTTTTTGGTAAAATAAACTTACTTAACTAATACTTGTTTAATATTCATGACCACAACTCACGTGGTCAACAATTCCATCACCTAATATTTAGTTTTGGTGTCTAGCTCTTTCTTTCTCCATAGTTCCGTTTTATAAAATACCCATTTTAATATTAAATTTATAAAATTTCGAACTTCGTCTACCATTTAAAAATCAAGCCATGACATTCGTGTAGCTTTTTTTTTATTTGACAATCTACCTATATGCACTATGAATTTGTACCGACAATTTTTAATTTAACAGGAAAAGAATCAATCCATTAATTTTGGCATTCTAAATACACCATTCAAATATATAGTTTTAAATTTTCACTATAACAAATCATTTCTTTTCTATATACGTATAAGTCTAGGTCACGGATGTTACAATATTCCCTCGTTACAAAAAATTTGTTCTCAAAATTTACAATTAATAATGAACTCTTACTCGATAAATCTTATGCTCAAGTTTTATACTCAATTTTTGACATATTTCTATTTTATTGTAGTCCTAGGAGCATGTGAGATTTAAATATCCAATATTGTACACATCACTATCTAATTATCTATGTATACCCATCAATCCATTATACCTCAAACTAATATCCTAGATCTAAATAGAATTCATTATTACTAATTTCAAAAATTTATCGATATCACATTATCAATTTTACAAACTTTACGTTTGCAATCTATCTTTTATTTGTATATCGAACTCAATTTGTCGTTCCTCTTCATCTGTTACGTTTTAATATCTATGTTTGAGCAATCAGCTTTATATTAAAAATAATTTTAAGTCATTAAGCGTTCTATTTCCTCACATTCATACCTCGCAATTAGTCGGTTCAATTGTTATATGCTTAATTCTATAACCGCAAATAATACTTACTAAAATCCCCAAAATTTATTGCTATAGAAAATTTATTGCTAGAGTCAATTGACTACATTCTTGATCAATTATGTAAAATCCATATATTTTATTGACACCTCTATATGCTGCAAAATACTTATATCTTGATGCAGAAACATTATTATTTGTTAGTGTTCTTATTTATTAGTTATTAAAGATCTTGTCTATTTAGCCAAAAAAAAAAGATCTCGTCTACTTTTCTCTCTCGTAAACACGAGCCAAATCCAAATATATATATATATATATATATATATATATATTTATAGGTCATTATCCTCTATTAAATTCTCGGCCTATTTACATTTAAAATCTCAAATTCAAGTAATCAAAAATCTCTTATTATTAACCTCCAATATAGATTCTCCAAAATTATAATAATCTCTAGTCAGTCCTTTTGTAAGTAATCTTTATGGCACTCCTTGATTGTTTTTGAACTTTCAAAATATTCCATGCCCTAGAAATCTAGATTCACTAACTGTATAAGATATACTCCTAGAACAACAATCTAATACTGAGTACGAGATATATTCCCAAAGGTGATTTTCATATCCCTACATCTATTTATACATTATATAAACATCATGCCTTGAAGAAAGATAGTTATTCTCTAGAGTTCATTATTTTTTGGAATAAAAAAAAATAGCATTATACCTTGAATAGTAAAAAATGATCTCTTTCCTAATACGTTAAATGTCTTTACAAATCAAAAACACCATGTGCATTTAAGAAACCTCGAATCTATCATCACAACCAAAAGTATAAATGTCTTTGATCTTTGTTCCTTGGAAACCCAAAATTCTGTGTCCTCCAACCGATATTTATTCCATAATAATACTTCAAAACTCCACTCAGCAATCTGTATCCGTATTTACGTAAAAATAGCAACAATTTATACTTCTAAAATATACTCATTCACTACGATCCTCGATCAGATTCGTAAATTCTTGTTAGAAAACTTTTCAAATTGCCGTATTGCTATCTTATCTTTTTATTCTTGAAATACATCTCTATTCTACCAACTAATGTGTATGATCCAATTGTCTACTACGTTATATTAAAAACTCTTTAGTATACTAGCCACCTGTTCGGGAACTTCCAGTCTTATTTTATTCAAATTATATATATAAATTAGTATAATCCAAATCCAACCTTTCTAGACTTATGCTTAAAATATTGGAGCCCCAAATTCGTTCATGACTCAAGTAAATATAGCTTGGAACCTTCGAGTACATTGATATCTATTATTTAACTTTACTAAAAATTAATAATTTACATATTTTTTTCTTTAATAAGTTTATTGTGAGAATGGCCGCATATATTAGTTAACCTGTTTAAGGTTACAAACAAATTATGCTAATTTGGCTTCACACGCCCGAGCTTGCCATTTTTGTTTATCATAATTTCTTTTTCTTTAATGTTTTTCTAATAAAATAAACTTACTTAACTAATACTTGTTTAATTTTCATGACCACCAGGCCATAACTCTCGTGGTCAACATTTCTATCACTTAATATTTAATTTTGGTCTCTAGCTCTTTCTTTCTCCATAGTTTGGTTTTATAAAGTACTCATTTTAATATTAAATATATAATTATTCGAACTTCGTCCACCATTTAAAAATCAAGCCATGAGATTCATGTAGCTTTTTTTTTATTGACAATCTACCTATATGCACTGAATTCATACCCAACGATTTTCAATCCAACAGTAAAAGAATCATCCATCTATTATAACAACTCATATTTTTTCATGTATATATATGTCTTATTAATCTTGGTCAGGGATATTACAACATTTTTCAATTCCATTATGCTTTCAGTACAACTTAAATTAATCTTTCAAATAACCTCAATTTATGAATTAAGTTGAATATACTCGAGCAATATTTTCCATTGCTGTTGCAGACAAAAAGGGAGATGGGCGGTCGAGGATTGACCGGGATTCTGACAATCAGCAGCTCATGCAATTAGAAGAAAAGGATGTTGTATCATCTGTAGCTACTGTGCTCTCTGATCTTTGTGGCCCTGGGGAGTGGATGCCAATGGAAAAACTTCATTCGGAGGTTAGTGCTAATTGTTGAAATATTATAGTAAATGCTTTGGTTGATTCATGTTTCTCCCTTGGGATGTAGATTATTGCTCACTTTTGTGTCTGCATGTATCACAAGTTATTTCTTTATCTCCCACTTTTATCATGTACTTCATGATAATAAATCAGCGTATATTTGTGCTTGATAGATGACAATACCTGATGCTGGTACCTTAATTTAAAAATAAAATTTTATTTACCCAGATTCGACCCAAACACAAGGGTCGATCTAGGAAGTGGCACGGTGGACACATTTGGGTTTGGCGTTGGCCCTTATTTTTTTCACCATTAGAATTTTCACAAAAATATGGAAGTTGCCCCCAAAAAATAGGAAAATAAAGGTGCCTCCCAAAAATCAATTCGGGACTTCCCCTTCCACAAGAAAAATACTGTAGTTGCCCCTGCCTAAGCACCTAAAGAAGCAAGCACATTGTAAGGAATTTCAGGTCAGAGTGATATATTTTTTGTGGATGCAGAACTAGAGTGAAAAGAGAGAAAGCCAGCTCAGAAAATAGGGAGAGAATCATTGAGTCTCCAGATGTCTAAAAAAGAAAGCAGATAGAGAGAAGGGTTGGTGAAAATTTTCGTGCTGGAGTAGCTTTTCTCTGTTTCCAATTATAATCTAAAAGTGGATTACTTCCTACTAATTATAGGAGATGAGAATAGTCAATGTTTTGACTTACCTTAATGCCTTCCTCTTGCTCCTCCATAAAGTGATCCATCTCCACAGTCTAGGTTTCATGCAAGTGCGTATCAGCTATAGCTGCTTTATTATATTTAGTACCTTACACATAGTAATTATATGTCACAGTCCCTCAACTACTTAATGACATCGGTTCTTTCATGGAAGGCTGCGGGTGCAGTCAGGGGCGCATTATAAACTGAGAATAGAACCTCCATCCCTACATAGAAACTCTTTTGCATATCAACATCTGCCTCTTCTTTGATTACAGGTGTTTTTACATTCTTCCTCTTCTCTGATTCAGCGTAAACCGTTCCGGGAATACTCATTTCTTGATTTACTTCCATATCCTTCTGTATTTTAAGCCCTGACTTATTTATCATATTGTCTAACAGCATTCAATCATTCCATGATGGATGCAGCTTTGACATCTTCTCATTTGTGCATTTAGTACAAGCTTGCATATCTTGTTGCATCATTTAAAGAGTTTATTGGTGTCAACTTTTTACCGTTTCTGTAAGTAGCTATTGAATTAAAAGAAGACTAGAACAATAGACTGCGAGTACTGATACTTACGATTGTAGTGGAATAAATATATGAATTCGATGGCTGTGCTTTGCAAATCATTAGGGGGCATCTGAATTGTTGATGGGACTAATGGAGAGAGAATGGTGAAAATCGGACTAATTATATGAAATCCCATGGGGTATATTCGTAATAAGTTACCTTATTAATAGTAATGGGGAGTTCCCTATTTCAACCAAATAGTAACACTTTGTAACATAAATACATTACGGTTCTTATTAGCCAGGTAAATTAGTAACACTAAACCAACCAAACCCCTCAACAAAATAGTAACACTTTGTAACATAAATACATTACGATTCTATTAGCCAGGTAAAAAGAAACCATAAAACGAAAGGGTCCTAAAGTAATTGAGTTGATCAAAGAAAGCTAGGGCACAAGGATCAAAGTATAACGAATAACAGTGATTCAGACGGTGTGCTTCAGTATTTCTGCCCAGTCAGATGACGAAATATGTTTACAAGCTTAGTTCCTAGCAACTAAATAGCAATTCAAGTACAAGTACACCAATACCCAGATTGGATTCCGCAGCTTCGTCATGGTCTGAACAAATTCTTGTAGAGATTCCGATTAATACCTATTTTATGTTATTTTTGTTCTTTTATTTGAATTGAAAATAAATTGAGTAGTTCTGAAGAATTTTGCCCAAGTTTAATATAGACCTGACCTAAAAGAATTACGATATTATTGATAAGAATGAATGATAATATAATTTTAAAGCCACAAGAACAGAGCTTCTTCACTGTCTCCATAATTTCCTGATCTGTGATTGGATTACAGTAAATTAATTTGTTTAAGATGCCTGAAGTAGACAGGTGCTGTACTGATGCAACAGAGAATTGATCTTGATTTAAGAGGAATCAATTATAGTCAGGACTCCTGGAGTTGTCAGACCGGAGATCAGATTGTGAATCCGAGGAAACTTGGTTTGATATAGAACTCTGATACCTTGTATGTTACGTATTGCAGTTTAGAGTGTTAGATTTGTAGTTATTAGTGCAGAATAAATTAGAAACAGAGAGGATCTGCATAGGGAGTTAAGAGAGAAGTTGAGAGTTAATTGATATCCAGAGAGATAAGGGAAGCTGGTATCCTGGCTCCCGTCATGAATGCCGTGATGCCATAAGCAATGGAAAGAGAATCTGTTTGTTTGAAAATATAAATGGCATATTCCAATATCTCCATATGGACGCCGTATCACTATGACGTCTTTGCTCCCCTTACCAACACCGTCTGCCATGGTGCTATAACAACAATGGAAAGTAACATTAATATACTACCAGTAAAGCTAATAATGCCTTCTTCACACAGGCCTATGCACAGGTCACATGTACGGTAAGCATCATGCATAAGCCTATTTTTTGATATGCGTATATGTTTTGATGCTACTCAACATTATTATCTTATGGGCTTGCTGGCTTGGTACCAGAATGACGGAAATTGCTATATTATCTTACGAATAATAACAACATTCTGCTTACAGGCAAAGAATCAATTTTTGTAAGTTTTTAGTCCTCCCTTCCCCCATAAAGCAGGTATAGTATCTAGGCTGAATATTAGTTATACTTATTGCTTGTTTCATCCTCTTGAGGATACTATTGAGTATTAATCAGTCACTCCGTTCTGTCTGCTACAAGGGACAGTAGCACTACTTCGTGCTTTAGCTTTTTGCCCAATTGGTAAATCATTGAGAGCTGATATTTTTTTTTGATCTGAAATCTGATTTTCAATTAACAGGTGTACATCATCTGGTATTTAGCTTAGTTCTGTTTCCATTTTAGATTGCTCAAGCCTGCGTACAATTCCATTCTTTAGAGTTTATATGTTTGGTGAAATTTTTGGTGTTCTGTCTTTTTGTTATATTGTAAGTTACTGGTGAAGTGTTTTTCGCCTTGGGTTTTCTACACTTGTCCGTTTCCGCTGTGCAGATTTGAATATGGAAATTTTAGTACATTTCCTCATCAATTATACAAAGCCCGTGTATGACAGATATCAATAAAGGAACTCTGAAGTTTAATTTGTTTATCATCTCTTAGGGACATTTATAATGCTGGTTCTGTTTCCCTACTTCAGTTGATTGAGATAGATGCACCATTGATTTCAGTTCCAGCATTGCTGTTATTAATGTTTCTCTATTAGAGAACCTATGCTTTTAGCTGATCCTTTTATGCTTATACCAATACTATGATTTGTTGTTGCAGTTATTGGAACAGTACAGCAGTGTCTGGCATCATAGCCGTGTCAGACGGTACCTGACTTCTGAGGATTATCCCAGCGCTGAAGCCAAGGGAAAACCCTGGTTTGGATTGCTCATGCTACTGAGAAAATACCCGGAACACTTTGTCATCAACACTAGGTCCAAGGGCAGGGTAACTTTGGAATTTGTCTCTCTTGTGTCTTTGCTCTCTTAAGAGTCCTTGTGGGGATCAGGGAGAGTATTTGAAGATACTGGACAAACAACCTCTTTTCATGTTTTAGAAATGTAGAAGGTACTGTTTATCTTGTCTGGTCAAAAACTTGAATTGTAGATTCCATTGTATGTATTCTGCGTCTTACATAAGCTAAAATATCCAGGTAGTCAGATTGTAATTTATAATTCAACTTTACTCAGTTAAGCTTGGTTCATTAATGTAAAACAGGTGTTATAACTGAAATCCAGTAACATAGGGCCTGTTTGGTTGTACCATATAAGTCAGCTTATTGACTTATAAGCCCGTAAGTACTTATTGACACTGTTTGTCTACCCAACTTATAAGTCGAATTTGCAACTTATAAGCTGATAAGTAGAATGTTGGTAACGAGTAACGACGTACTTTTTCTCAACTTATTTTGATTTTTCACTTTTTTATTAACTTTAGTTTCTAAATACATGTTTTAAAATGTTAATCTAACTTATAATTCACGAACTAAGATAATCATATTTAACTATTATTTATTTTAGTTTATTTAAGTAGAAAAAAAATCTGAAATATACCAAACACTTATATAACTTATAAGTATTTATCTACTTACCACTTATAAGTCACTTAATCATTTTAAGTCATACTAGCCTATAACACGTGCAATGCACGGACTAATTTTAATATTTGTAATTTTATTTTTATATAATATTGAATTTTTCATTAAAAAAATCATAAAAAATAATATAATAAATATGTATTTTTGAAATTAATGAGATGTAAATA
>PHNY01054599.1:4693-31555 GCA_003724115.2 Anethum foeniculum
TTAATATGCATATTCATTCTTTTATCGACAGACAAAGAGACGAAGAAGGTAAAAGTGAATCTGAGGAAGACATAGATATTGGGTCAGAATCTTTAAGTATGTACGAGGATGATATTGATGGTATGGTATCTTTTACTATGCTAATTATATGTCTAATCTTCTTCTTTTTTCCTGTTGCGTGATAATATCCCTCATATCTTCCTGGGTTTTATGTGTTATTACTTATTACCCCTATTTTCCCGCACAAGAAACTGTATTGTATTTGTATAATTTTTTTGTACAGATCTAGTTATGCCTTGTCCCAAAGAAGTTATAATCAACTACATGAACACTTGACTAGCAAAACTTCCTATGTAGGGCCATATTCGTTCCAAACCTGTACACATAAATATCAATTTAATTTAAATTAGTAGAAACAATTATATTCCCACATGAATGGTAGGTATTGGCTATTGAAGTAACATTTCGTTTCCGTCGAAGAGTGATAATAATATTTGGATAAGAAATATATAAATATAAGAACAAAAAGTCCCCCCTATTATTGTTTGTCATATCTTTCCTTCCATCGAAAGTTACTCTACACCTTTGAGCAGGGGAACCCTATGACTTTTGAGTAGTACTTGCCACCATCCTTTTTTGGCAGCAGCATAATGGCAAGGCAAGAAGTAACATAACCTTCGTCATAGAAACTGACTAAGCAAGTGATGTAAATATATAAAGGTAGATGATATTATGTTGATAAATATTATTTATCATCTCTTATAGCAAACATTAAACTTACGGAATTTTCCCACCACTCATTTAGCTTTTGCTTCTTTAAACTGTAACCAATCTTAATGCTAATTTACCTTTATTGGTAAAAAAGTTAGACAGGTGCTTAACCCTGTCTAACAAATTACTGTTATCACTTATCCTTACGTTTGCCCTCTATGAACAAAAACAAGATAAGCTGGCCTCAACTCCTTGACAACCTAATTGCCGATTAATATTAGTTGCTTTCCTCTACCTGAATCTCAATCAGTCATTATGCACAATTGCCATGACAGTTTATAATTGTTTGTACGATCATGAGTTCATATTGTCAATGCCACTTTTCCTAGTTCACAATATGTAGATATTGTTATTACTGTTTGCTTAGAGTCCCAGACCCATACCACATATTGCTTTAACCTAGGAGTCTGGAGACTCGTCTCGAACTCCAATCACCTTCTATTTCGGTGATTCTTTGTTGTGATAATTATTTTATCTATGAATATGATGTGTCTAAACAATATCTACATTAATGTCTCTTTGTAGCATCTGATGATGAGTCACTCCAAGTAGATTCTGGTGGAAGCAAGCATCAAGGATCTGACCTGGCGGATGTGATTGAACAAGCTGAAGGTGATGACACATATGTTGATAACGCTTTTGACTCAGATGATGAGTGTGATTTGAATGTTAATGGTCACTCTGTTGATACGACACCAGCAATCACAAGGTCTCCAATTTTTTCCCTATTATAATTTATATAATAAGCATTATCCGAGGAATAATACAGGATCAATATATATACAATTTTGAACAACGGGGGATCACAAGCTATAGAATGACCTCAACATGAGAAATTTAATTGCATAGATTTGTTCTCCATGGATGTGAATATATTTTAATGTCTTAACTCTGGTGTTTTTGAATTGGTTATCACACGAGCCCATTCTTCGTCACAATTTTTGATTCTGTATGCATCTTACAGGTGTTGTAGGGATACAAATCTTTTTTAGTCTTGGGTTTTCTATATTTATTTATTTCAAAGGTCAAACAAAACAAAGAACTGTTAAGATGTACTTGTAGTACACATATTAAAGCGCCTCAATCAAAGTTGGTCGTTTGACACAATATAAGTTACGGTTAATTGAAGGTGAGCCTTGACTACCCGTATAAGTGGTCACTTGAAAATTGGAGTTTTAAGAAAGTAAGATGAATATAGGCTACAACAATAATTTAAAATTAGTAGTATGCATATGATTTCTATTGTTATCGTTAAGGAAAATTGTCCGACGACTATTGTTTAGTTGATATGTCGCTTAATCAGTATGCATGCGATCTTTTTGTAATGTGAATGGATATATTACATTTTACTACAGTAGCAAATTTCTTTGTAACCATTCTTTGATGACTTAAGTATTTTTTCTTCTGAAACTTTAGTTGCAGCTCATTTGATGAGCACTATGGTTACAAATTGTCTAAAGATGAGGTCAATGATCTTATGGGAGGAAAATGGAAGAATAAGTGGAAGGTGCCTGCAGTAGGAATGTCAAAATGCAAATGGATAGGAACTGGAGAACGTTTTCTAGAGGTACATGTTTTTGAAAGTATTTTTATATGTTTGCACTTGAATAATTGATGTCCTCTTTATCTTAAAATTACATTTTGTGAACTTGATGATGGAAGAGAGGCAAAGTAATATTTTGTTGTTTTTGCTAAATATTATAAAAAAAGAAATTCTTAAGAGCCAATGCAATTAGGAAACAGCAGCATATAGTAGTGTATAGATTTCTTAAACTTTTGTGGGTCCACCCATATTTATTTCAAGCCAAATGTTGTGAACTGAGTATACCGGAAACTATCATAATTTTCGGTTAGTTTTAAACAAAAAAACAAGGAGAATCATAGATAACCATCTGTTTGGTTTAGATTTTCTTGAGCACTTTATGCTGCATGCTTTTCAACATGTTTGTGGAACTTCTGATATGTTGGATATTTTTTGCAGAATGACGACATAAATCTAGCTTACGATCTTAAGCCACGACTATATAACCATTGGTTAGATAATTACAAGGCTAATGGAGGCAAGGATTTCCATTCATCAAAACAGAGATCATTTTTCTCCCTTTGTAAGTTGGACTAATAATATTTACAAAAAAGAATTCAGGTTTTTGTTAGTGGCAAAATTGGTTATCCATTATCTGAATTGTTGAATATAAAGTTATGCTTTCTTTATGGTTTGCCCTCTTAATCGCCGCTCGTTTTCAGGCAACAGCTACAGGGATATACTGCATCACAACAAGAAGCCTTTTTATTTGAAAGGCATGGAAGAAGATTCAAGTATTATGGATGCGTATATAATGCATTCAGTAATTACACATCTTGCTATTTTTTTTTTTTTTTTTTTATCAAGTAGTAACTATAAATCTTGTAAGAAAATTTAGTTCCGAATTTTTATATGATATGTAAAGGAGTATTTCTTGCAGTTAAATCATATCTTTAGATCTGGAGATCTAGTCACTAAGAATGATGCAAAAGTGGGTAAGCTTCAGGAGACTACAAAGAATGAGATCCCAAGTAGTGATGAATTTCTTGATCGGGGATTTACTCGTCCTAAGGTATTGAATAAAGTTTTCTCTTCAGGTGTTGTTGTCAATATAAATAAAGTTGACGTGATTTGATTCCGAAAGGGTTTTTCATATATGTATTACAGTTGTAATCAACTTCTACAATTATAGAAGTCAAGGCCTAACCAAGTTTCCACATTTATAGTCGATAAACAAGATCTTACTTGAACATTCTGCCAGATAGAGTGATCTTGTCAAGCACAAGTACTTCTGCTTGTTAGTTAGCTGTCCTGGCATTTTGTATGCAACTTAGATCTCGATATAAATCAAATGTAGCTAGTAAGTCCCACTCAGAAGGTTGAGATGTATGTAGACATTTACTCCTACTCCCAAGAGTAAGAGACTTGTATCTTTAAATAGAAGATTCTGTATCAACTCACTGAGGCAGGAACCCAAGAGCCAGTGCTGAACTATGTAAGACTCGGGTAACATATCATGAATGTAGTGGACTGAAGATAAAGGAATTTCTAGTCATGGTAAAGATTGAGAACCACATACACTAAGTCTTTTCGACTACAGAGGACCGCTCTTCTCTATTGAATGTAAAACTAAGGGTTATTTTGATTTTGGAGTGGAAAGGGTATAATAACACACAATTATACATATTCAATCACTTCGGACTTATCTTGCAGCTTTTTATCAGTATCCAATGATTCCTTACCAGCATATTACAGATCTTATTGCTTATTTTTGGCACTTTATGACAAAATCTTTTGTGATCTGGTTCAGATTTTGATTTTACTTCCACTTGCAAGCATTGCGTTTCGGGTAGTCAAGAGGTTGATTCAGCTGACCCCTTCCAAGCATAAGGTAGTCCTAATTCATTTGACTATTCATTGTGCGCAAGTCCAGTTCCGGAAATATATGTTGCAGCATTGTTGGCTTGGACAATTGTCATTGTGTGAAGCTAGCTGATTTATGAAAAGCTTTATGATACTTCTACAATCTTCGATGTCTTCATTAAGATATTGCACTATCAATTTAATTTTGTGTAATTTTCATAGTTTCTTTGTATGAATAGTAAATTTTACTATCTTTTGATTGTTAAACTCTACCTGCTTAAGATCTTATGTCATGTTTTGTGCATGGAAAACTAGTGGGTTGAACACATGTGAATTCTAATTGTTTCCAGCGTTAGGCATGCCAAGTCTTTGTAGCTGTGTTAGTTGTTATGTCATTCCCACAATATGTATCTCATTCCTTGGCCGGCATAGAACTCACTCGTGGAAAAGTAACTTAAAGGTCGAAAGATGATATGGCTGATAGAATTAGACATGGCTTGATTTCACCATTTATCTATCAAGCAAAAAAGAATTATTGACATTGATGAGAAGTAATAACAAACACTTTCCTAATAGAAGATAGAACTAAGTAAATATCTCTGGTGAGGTGAGTTTTTTTAATTTCATTATCATACATGATATAAAGAACTTAGTACTCTATTTCCAAAAGGAGTCCTTTTGATGTACCAGTTATTAGAAAATAGAACAAGTTGATGGAGAAAAGAGGTTTTCAACTGCTAATGTCTTTTATGATTCTTTTATTTTGAAGGTCAATGTGGAGAACAACGACCGTTTTTCAGATGAGTATGGAACTGCAACAGATGAAATCGATGAGACGGAGAAATCTAAATCTCAGAAATCTTCAAAGCCATCTGACTTTCAAGCACTTTTCGGTGGAAATAACAATGATCACTTTATGTTAGGCATCAAGTTTACTAGGTATTGCTAGTATGAACTTATTTAAAATATTCTCTGTGTTTAGTTGTCAATTTAGAAATGCTGGTCAATGTAAATTTATAATGATAATATAAGAATGTGAGAGATAAATTTTGCGCCGTGTAGTTGCACTGATAAGCTATTTTTTAATAATAATATTTGTATAACCGAAAGATTTATTGTTTTGTATGTGCACTTCTTTGCTTTTCTTTCTAGTTTTCCATAATTTTATTTTGAGTTTATATGTTTTTTACTTTTGTAGGAGGAGCATGAAGTTGTATAATGATTTCTATTCCTCAGACATGATCGTGGCTTCTCCTCTGGGTTTGATCACTGTGAGTGACCTTATTGCGTCAGAATTAATTATGACTTGTTAGTTGGATCTTTATATTCTTCTGGTAATCTTAAGTTTGTATTATCTCAGAAAAATTATTTTATGCATCGACCATGTAGTATACTCTGGAAAAAGTGTGTGCAGTCCCATTGCCTGTTCCTGTTCCTGATGCTTTTGTTTTAGCTTGGTATTTTATATCAATTGATAATTAACTGCTGTCCGTTTGCCATTTTATAAACACTTGAAGATATGTACATATTGTATTATATAATTTTTGTTAACATTATTATTACACAGTCTGTTACTGTTTTAATCTATATTTTACATTTTTAATACTTTTTAAGCCTTTGGATCCATTACAAATAGTGATAATCTTTATGGGGACTGTTTTCATCTTCTGCTTTCTTTGTTTAATTAAATGGTGGCATGGCATCCCTGTATTATGTGACAATTGATGTCTTCATTGGCTGTCATCAGAAAATTGGAGAGGCTGAGATAGACAAGGAAAAAGATACTGATTATTTGTCTTCTATAGAGGTAAAACATTGTTTTGTTTAGAGAAGTAAATTTTGGGCAATTCACTATTCCTAGTTATGCTTCTTCCAGCTATTTCCATAATTACTGGAGGCCTTTTGTATGAACAGGTTTTAATAATCGACCATGCAGATGTCATAGCAATGCAGGTACAATACAATAAACATACTGGACATGTTTTTATCATGTGCAAGCAATGAAACCACATTATTAAATTAGTTTACTGCTTCTGTTCACTTTTTTATGTTCTGATATTACTGCAGAATTGGTCCCATGTGAGTACAGTAATTGAAAAACTGAACCGCATACCTTCTAAGCAGCATGGAACAGATATAATGCGCATTAGACCATGGTATATCTTTATATATATGTATACCCTCTTATATGCCTGTGTCACATTTTTCCTTTTGTATTGCTTTTGAATTCAGTTGCTTACCCTTGATGTGTATATTTACAAATACGCGCATAAATGTAGTTAGTATTTTAATTGGTTGGGGAGTATGTTTAGTCTTAGTCACACACACACACACACACACCCACACCTGACACCGATATGATCGTATTCCCTAAAATATGCTTTCCTCAAAAAATCTTATAGAGAAACTTAATGTCCCCATCTTTTGTGTCAAAATAAACAATAGCATGCCACAAATATTTTTACTTTTTAATTGTGCAATAGTATACGACTGGACTGTATCTCGAAAATCGGTGACAGCAGTAATGGGTTTTGAAACCACCATGGCAATAAGATGAGGAATTTAAAGCATAAAGTTCCCCGATGATAAGACTGATGTTAGATAGAAGGGGAATGGAATTTTGACGTTTCTTCAGTCAGCTTGTGAAAGAATGAAGGTCTTGCACAAGTTTATAGAAGCAGGAAGCTTGTTTGTTATATCTGAAATATAGAATATAGAGCCAGTTGTCTTTGCTGAAGAAAGGCTTACGAAATTACAAGTTAAAAGTTTCTATTGTGGTTGGGCTGTAATTTTTTTTTTTAATTTACTAGGCTAATTATCTATAGATAATTTTAAGCAGTTGATAAATTATTAATATGTTTATAGAACATTCTAGTCTTGGTCAGTTTATTTCCTTCCCAAACAGCTTTTAACTTTTGGTCTGCACGTTTGAGAATCTTTATTCTGCACTTGATGACATTTATGATAATTTTGATGATTTAGATAACAAAAACTACTCACACAACCTTGTGTGCATATTATATATATATATATATATATATATATATATATATATCCACACGCACACACATATATTACATACACATAAAAGCTATTTTTGGTTGTCTACCTACTAGGTATTTAGATGGACATGCAAAATTCTATCGGCAATCCATCATTCTGGGATCTCATCTAAATCCAGGTAACAGCAGCTTGGGACTAGTATTGGCAGAATTGTTTTTTCCTTGTCGTGTTACTAAATTTATGTTGCTTGTGCTTTCATGTATAATTGGTAATCTAATTGACACTGTTTTGAGAGTATCCCATGTCAGAAGTTATGCAAGCTTAGATTTGTATTTCTTTTTCCAGATATCAATGCTATGTTCAACCATCATTGTCTCAATCACCGAGGAAAGGTATGCCCAACAGCCATCTTTTTAACATACATTGTTAGGTTATACAGTGGTTGAAATTATTCCGTTTGTTGTACTTACAACAAGTATTTGTTGCAGTATTTCACCTATTCTTGATAATAAACTCTCCCTTAATGTGATGGTTTTCGAAAAAGCAACCGAATGGATACATTCACCCTCACCTCTTACTTGAAAGCTCATTAACAGTAAAGTTGATCACAGTAAGCTATCAATAAAATACGAACTCACCAAGGGACAACAAGATGTTCATTAATTAAATAAGTAAAATGGGGCTACATGCTGCCTAGACCAAAACCCGCTACGGCCTATACAGAGAACCTTCAGTTTCTTGCATTATCAAATTAGTTTGGAAAATTTGATACTCTATTTGATGGTAAATGTGCAGGTCAAGATGGATTATGACCATAAAGGTGTTCTGCCAAAAGTACTACTTCAAGTGAGACAGGTGCAGTGCTTGTGACACATTGTTCTTGTTGGTCTACTTTGTGTTGATGGTATCTTTTTGTTTATCTTATTCTTCTCTCCAAAAATTACCCTATGTATGTCATGATAAAGGTAGCGTGTAGAGATTGTCACGGAATCCCTTTGTTAACTATTATTGATTTTTCATAATTTAATTCCGAAGTATATTTCCATTAGCTCAACACTCATGATGACATAATTAAAAGTTCTTAATCAACTTTAGCAACCAATAGTTTGACTCATAACACTAGCTTTATGTTTAAGTATTACCTTTTCAACTATGGCATCTTTGTTGAGAATAATGAATAAGCATATAGGTTCTTCTGTAAATTTTCCCTTGTAGAAATTTTTTGTGCTTCTCATCCTTTATCTTTTTGGCTGTAAGCATTCCAGTTTCTTTGATCGGCTCAGTGATCTTCATTTTGTTCAGTGTGATCCATTGACTACAATAAGATATAAATGTGGAACACAGTGACATTCTTCAAATGTTTATGAATTTTATTTACTTTTTAACATTCCAGATCTACCAGCGGTTTGATGCAGAATCAATAGAAGATGTTGATGATGCACGCCTTGCCTACTTCTCTAAAAAGGTTTGTCAGAAAAATATATGTTGACTATACCAGTGTGCCATTACGTGAATCTTTTATGGTAGTTCTTCCTCTTTGTCACACACACACACAACTCTTTATATGTGTGTGTATATATATATATATATATATATACACATTTCCAAGATCATATGTTTTATCAGTCATTCAACTGACTGTGTACCTTGATGAATATTAGCATACCATATTGAAGGGACTGTTCATGAATTGATCTAAGGACTCAGAATATTATTGGAGTAACTTATGATTTAGATAGTCAGTTATCACTCTTCCTAAACAGAGCTTCACTAACGAGAACGAAACCCCCATAGCAGGGGAAAAGTTGAAGTAAAAGAGTCGGAAAAAAAGAAGAAATAACATGCCAACAAAATTAAGAGATGGAAGGGGAATATGGGGAGGGTATCCTTGAAGATGAGAGTCCTCTCCCTGGAAACTTCCAAGAACCCTCGAGGATATGGTTTATAGAAGAAATACAAGAGTAACAGTCGCGAAAAGTATGTCCTTTTAAGTCGCCGTCTTTAGTCATTTTCTATCTTATGTGTAACAATCATAAAATGGGTATTGTATTCTAGATGTTTCAAACAATGGTCCCACATTCAGCAAACGTATTCAGGTTTTGGAGTTCTGGACATAACGTAAAGCCACTAGAGCCTTCTTTATCAGCACACACACATTTATTGATAAGTAAGACAATAATTTGGATGTTCCTACATATAAAGATGACACTGACTCACTCAGTAATATTAGCTTCGTGCACAAGCATTATATGAATTCGTCTCTCGGCCATACACACGTATGTAAACTTTTATGGTTACTGACTTACTGTTAGTGTGATGAGTTTTATGAGGGGTTTAACATTTTGAGTCGTTGATATCATGTGACATGGGTGATTTTCTATTTCAGGTGTTCCCCAAGATAAAAGATTCTATTCAGGTATACATATATGTTTTTTTATGGGCCCTGGTAACTCAGTTTTTTGTTTGGGTCTTGATATGGAGCCTGTTTGGTTTAAGCTTATATAGTACTTATAAGAGGTAAAAGGACCTTTAGAGTTGCCCATTTTACCTCTTGTAAGAGCTATATAGTCTAACCAAACTCCCTTGTGGTCTTATCTTACAGTACTGAGTTGTATGCAGGGCGGAACAATGATATTTATAAGCTCTTATTTTGAGTTTGTACGTCTCCGAAATTTCTTGAAATCACAAGATGCTTCCTTTTGTCTTCTTGGGGAGTGAGTAACTGACTTTATGACTTTCTATTTAGTATGTTATATATATATATAGGGAATCAAATCTATGCACTTTGTCACTTGGGAGGAGTGCCTTCACAACTAGCCTAACCCCCAACCTCTTGAACTGATCAAAGTGTTGTGACTAAATTTTCCACTGGTTGCAGTTTCTAATAATTGAAATCCACTATGTATGCTTCTAGATACACTAAACAAAGTGATATTTCACGAGCACGAGTTTGGTTTTTCCAAGAAAGAAGGAAGATCATGCTCTACACTGAGAGAGCCCATTTCTACCATAGATACAAGGTCCTGTTTTTTAACACATGATTTCCTTTTCGTTTGTGTACATTATGCGGCAGTAGGCAGACAGTTTTTTATTCCTATCATGGAGATAGTAATTATCCGTCAAATTATATTCCCTACCTTTTTCTTTTTCTTTTTCTTTCTTTCTTTTTTATTTTATTTTTTATTTTCAGTTGTTTGATCATCTCTCTCCCCCTTTCCCCCCTTAACCATACTATCATAGTGAAAAGAGGATAGAGCACAGTTTGCTCGAGGTTGATACTTCATTGCCAAATTTGAAACTACAACTCTTAAAATATCACCAGTCCTTGTTGAGTAAGGTCTTTTGTGACATCTTGCATTACTAGAACATAGAACTTGGGTAGACTATAAAATGGTAAACATTATCACTTATTGGGTAATTCCTAATAAACAAGATCTCTTGTGACTTCGCAATTCTAGGACAACGGATCTGGGTATATAAAATGGTCGAAAATACAAACGATAATAAAGGAGAAAGAGCTTTGAAATATATAGTTCGACATAGTACTCTCATTCAGTAATTAGGTAATTAGTGCTTGGTATTTATAAACCTAGGTCCTTGCTGCTGTTCCTCCTACCTAGGTTAAAAAGCAGTAACGAATCAACAACCTCAATAGAGATGGAATGCGGATGATCACGAAAAGAGATAGATGAAAAATAATCTTAGAACATGTTGTCTCATGGCTGACATAAAAGGCGATACGTTTTGGTGAATATTTATTTTGTTATTTTATTCTAGTACATCTCTAGTAGTTTTGTACATATAATTATAACTTTCTTGTTGTCCTATTTCAATTGGAACAGATTCGTGGTATCCAGAATCTGATTATCTATTCCTTGCCGGAGAGGAAGGAATTTTATCCAGAGGCATGTTATGTTTAAACCATATTATGTCATGTCTTGCTCAAGCACTTAACTGAACATTTTTTAGGCCACCCTGTATTATACCATTTCTTTCTTGGTTTCAGATTGTTAATATGCTCCAAGGGTCTGAAAATATGACAACTACGGTGCTGTTCTCTTGCTTTGATATGCTCCGGGTAACATTTTGATTCTAATCATTAAGAACTAGTATCTGAATACATGAAGTATGTCATGCTTGTATGGTCGGTACATATATTTGTCTATAAAGGTTGCATAATAAATAGGTTGCTTTTAAGGAATTAATATTGGAGGTTCCTGTAGCAGTCAAATTGGGTGGGGTTAGGGCTGTAAATGAGTTGATACGCTCACGAACAGTTCGGTGTCCGGTTCGAAAAAAGTTCGGCTTGAGTTCGGTTCGATTTATAAACGAATCGAACATGAACACAATTTCAAGGTTCGGTTTGTAAACGAGCTGAACTTGAGCATAACATAGTTCGGCTTGAAAGTTTGCGAACAAGTTCGATTACAATGTTTGTGAACAAGGTTGTTAATATAGTTCAGGAATATACTCGTTGATATATCTCGTAAGTAAGTATATGAATTATTATTTATATATGCTCGTAAACAAGTTATGACACACGCTTATGACATAATATTGGTGAATAATTGTCTATATATATACCTACAAATAAATTTATCAATTTAAGTAAACCATTTATTATTTTTTATTCAATTTATAATTTTTTTTATATTTATAGGATTTAAATTATAATACATGCTAGACAGGTAAATGTATAATCCAACTATTTTATGTAACTTGTGTTCATGTATTCAATTAGTTTGTGTAATTTATTCAAAATCAGAATGCTGAACAGTCAAATTTATTTATTTGGTTAGTAAGGGTTTTAATATTTTTATATCATATTTTTTCATTTTTTCAAAAGAAGAAATAAGTGAAACTTATGCAAAAATTCAGGAATCGTTATGACAAGCTCGTAAACTGAGTTGTTTGTTTGTGATCAAGAGTTCGTGAACAATTTTCATGAGCTGTTCGTTGAACCATAGTTCATGGGCTGTTCGTGAACATGTTCGCGAATAACTTTTTTCTTAATGAGTCGATACACGAACAAAAATTTTGATTCGATAAAAGTTCGAGCTCGAGTTCGAGTTCGACATATTTTTAACGAGCTGAAACATGAATACTTAAAAGTTCGGCTCGGTTCGGCTCATTTACAGCCCTGGGTGGGGTTTAGATATGATTGCCGACAGTATTAATAAATTGTACATTGTAGGGTCTTTGGTTTTTTCTGAAATAACCCTCAAGGTGTTACTGGGGTGAAATGCTGGTATCGTTTATTATGATAATCATTGTTACATGTAGCATGCAACAATAGTATGCTATCATATATTGAGCATGGTAAATGTTAGTCATCTTATTTGACTACCAATTTAAGATTGAGCTGTCAAGATTTGTGTTAAGATGGTGCTTTTTTAGGGAAAATTCTATTGGAACTTATTAAAAATTTTATGTATACAACTGTTTAAGCCATGGCTCATGTGCGTGTTACTCATGTCATGAATGCATGTATCTTTAAACTTTTTATGTAATGACATTGTAGAAACTGCATCCTATATACAGACCTCATAGGATACTGTACTTCTGTTCATGCTACCTCATTATGTTTTTACTACATCATATGGTCAATAAAAGATTAGTACAAACAAGAACGGTTTTAGATGTAATCTCCCTCTGATGTTGTGCAAAGGGAAGAGAATAAATTAAAATTGGAAATGCCTCCTTCCCTACAGGTAGGCGGTAGCTAATGAAGGAGGCAACACTGCTGTAGGATCCTTATGTATATGTTGATGAAGTAGGAGTTGCAACTTGAATTCTCTAACTGCAAATCATTAGTTATAAACAGCCTATTTATTTCTCAGAGAAAGCTAATTGTGTACTTTTTGTGATATCCAGCTGGAGAGAATTGTTGGCAGAGGGCCAGCAAAGAGAATGGCAACTTCAGATAAGGATGTCTTTATCTTTACATAGATTTTTTTACGTGACCTCACAGTGGAAGCAATTTTTAAAGCATCATGGTTCTCGCTCCATATAAGAGGATGATGAGGTTCCAAAACAAGTATTTTGCAATGAAATTTCTTATCTTTGGTCACTATAGTTGATGGAGTGCGGCTGCTATTAGAAGAAAGAAGATTTTTTATTTTTTTTTGGTATAGATGCATGAATTTTAAGTTCATCATCTTGTTAATCCTAGTAATGGGAAGGTACACAGGTCAAAGTCAAATTCTTGTGGTTACGGATTTCCTGGGAGCTATAGGAATGTTGTTTTTCAGTATCTTATTATTTTCTTGTTTTCCAATGAGAATTTGTGTGTTCTTCTGTTAATTTTAAAGTAAAAGCATCGTGCATGAACTCAACTAATGAAACCTTTAAGTTTTTCAACGAATTTTTTTTTAAAAAAATTTCTCTTTTCATGCATGAAGTAGAATCCATGTCTATGTTTACTGAGGGAGTGAAACCATAAGATATTTGAGGTTTGTTCTTGTTTTGGGGCAAACAAGCATTTATTCTAGAAGAATAGAACCTAGGATAGGTGTGTAATCGTAAGATTTGTCAGGTTTGTTTACCGTTTTGGGACAAACAAGCACTTATTTTAGAAGAATAAAATCTGTGAAGTTTACGATGGTACCCAAGTACTCAAAATAAAGTCAGTTTTACAGCCAGCTTTGTACTCACATGCATCCTATCCAAGTATTTGTTACGTAATAATTTGCATAGACATGTTAAACCCTGTATTCTTAACAAAATCGGATCAATTACCACCAGACCGTAGATATTAGGAAAGTATATTTACAGTGTACATTTGTAGATTTGTAAGGCTTCTTTATATTTTTAGAATGAACACCAGAGTTCCGGTAGGGATGACAAAAAAATCTAATAGGATGGATACCCGATCCGAAATCCGAAAATTTGGATTTACCGAACCCGATTTTTTGTATTTAATTTTTATACCCGAAAATTTTTGAATTTGGATTTCATGTTTACCGATCCGAAACCCAAAAAAATACCCATATATATATATATATATTGACGAACAAGCAAGAGATTTATTAAAACATAGGAACCCGGCCAGAACAAATCTCCGAACTATCAACTACAATCTGATTGTGAAACAAAGAACATGATCAACCAATAGACGTTTTGTTTTCAGACTGCTTAACACACGGAATATTAAAATTCTTCGATATAAAAAGTATTACAATGACATCTCGAGCAATCAAACCTACACCAGTTGTGAAACTAGTAGCATCACAATTGACCTTCACATAAGTGCCATCTGTAGCCCAATGTTCAAAACCATCAGTAACATCAATTGATATTGAAGTAACAAATACCCTCAAAATATGAACAATTTTTTGTTGTGAAAGGTGAGTTTTTGCGATATCCACCATTGTCCCAGATTCGATGCGAGTCTTCCAGATCTCCCAAAATATCACATAAATCTTTTTCAGAAAAACAACCGAAACCAGTAACGGGGCACATAAAACCATCAAAACATAAAACATTAACATCCCAAAAAGATGGCCACAACCTTGATAACAAGGTACTCAACAAGATCTATTCCAGAAAGGATTAGATCTCGGTTTTATTGAACAAATTGATAATTAAAATAGAGTATGGGAGAGCGAAAGGGGAGGAGGATGAAGGATTAGAAGGCGGAGAAGTGACGGCTATAACTCGAGTCGACTCTCAAAACCCTAGGAGTGAGATAGAGTTTTTGCAAGAATAGATCGTTTCTTTCCCTTTAAAGTTTTGAAGTTTAGTTGCACTGTAGCTAATTTCTTGTGCCTTGATTACTTCACCCTGTCTTTTTATTTAATATATATATTAGAAAACGAAAACAAAAGAATACGATATATCTTTATTTTATTTGTCTGATGCTCGATCACAGATTAGGGATCTGAAGACTCAACTCAAGCAGCCCGCACCCGCACCCGCATTCGCATCCGCAATTCCACAACTGAGAAGGACTCAGGAGATTTTCCAATTCAGTAATTTCGAGTAAATTTGTGTTTACCGGTAAGTTTATATCTTTAATTACTCTATCTATATTCAAATCATTCGATCTTTATCAAAACCTAGAATCTTTAATCTGATAGAAACCTAGAATCTTTGATTCGTATGTTTATATTTAGTTACTTACTTCTTCTGATATGATATTTAATTAGGGCTTCTTTCATGTATAAAATCATGAATCTTTAATCTCTGTTGAATATATTTGTCTGTTTTTACTGATTGATTTGGTTTAGTAATTATCCATACGTTTTGTTTTGTATTTGCAGTCATGTCAAGTTCATAGTCAGTCCCTAATTCCCCATCCATTCCGAATGAAAATTCGCAGCCATCAACAACTCCGGAACTACAATCAGCCCCCACTGAAAATTTAAGTACTTCCAGCCATGAACCTGATATGATAATGGTCGATAATGATGGTGATAAGGATGATAAAGCACTTAAAAAGGGCAGGAGCGAAGCGTGGTTACACTTTGATAGAGTGAAAATTGATGGTGCTATTAAAGCCGTGTGTAAATGTTGTAGTGCCAAGCTTAGAGGTGATTCGGGTGCGGGGACTTCTCATTTAAAAAGCCAGTACATTACGAAGCAACATAGCAAGGGTCAAAGTAGTATAAGGCAAAAGCTTTTAGCAAGCAATTTCAACTAAGACCATGCGGAGTTGGCCTCTTATAATTTCAGTCCCGAGGGGGCAAAAAAAGAGCTTGCAAATATGATAATTATGCATGAATATCCTCTCTATCTTGAGAGGGTGAAGACTTTGAGTTTATTGGAGAGTAATGTAAGTTGGGTAGCTATCACCACTGATATGTGGACTGCTAGCAACCAAAAGAAAGGATACATGGCAGTCACGACACATTTTATTGATGCTTCTTGGAATTTGCAAAGCCGTATTATGAGGTATCTTTATAAATAAATATGTTGTTTACTTTTAGTTTTAGTTGATTAATGATGTTTGTTAGTAATTCAGTTTTTTTATTTTAGGTTTATTTATGTTCCATGTCTACACACAAAAGAAGTTCTATGTAAAAATTTGTTTGACTGTTTAATGGATTGGAATTTAGATAGGAACTGTTTCGGTGACTTTTCAAAATCTTAATCAATTATCAAATTTTTTTAAGTTTTGTTAAAAATAATCATTTAAGGGCTAAATGCTACCAAATTTAACAAGGTTTTTGAAATCTTAACAATTGTATAAATTACAAAAATGTAAAACAAAGCAAAATCGATTGACTTAAATTGATCACTAAAAATGTATAAATAAGATTTATATTATACTAAAAATAGATTAAAAGATGAGAATTTGTTTGGTGGGGTCTGATAACTCCAAACTAGTCCCTGGACTCCTCCACCTGATCCATGACTCCACAGGACTCCGGATTGCAGGAATGGGTTGTGTAGCTGTGGTATGGGCTCCTGCAAAACAGATCGGAGAGGGATTTGGCCCGCGACACCTTCGGCGTGAGAGTAAGAGAAGGCTTTTGGAGACGAAGGGTAATAATGAAATTATGTATGGTGTGCTGTATATAAGCTGTAGAGAGAATGTAACCCCAAAATCACCTTTTTGGGGACCCTTTATAGGCTTCCAATTAGGGCTCTGGGGTTGGTACCTGTGATCGTAGCCGTTGGAACCTTCTGGACCTGGGGGACGTGGACGTCCTGGATTGAAGCCACGTCCCAAATCGCTCTCTCTGTGGCTGGCATGTGCCTTCTTGAGGTTGACGTGTGCCTGGAGTGCATTTCCATGTGGGGACCTTGGGTAGGTGTAGGTGTGTCAGAATCAAAGCCTATTCCTCGTACTCACAAACCAATGATTCGTGGAATATTCTGGGGTGACAAGACATGCTGGGGTCTACTGATGGGCCTCTTGGACTATGTATTGTTCTTGGTAGTGATATGGGCTATCATTCACCTCCCACTCCTTTATGCGGGTTTCCTGGATAGGGGAGTATTGTAATTTATCTATTTCCTTAATAGGTGTCTTTGTTCACTTGGAAGAAAATTTTGGATTTTTCTTTGATTTGGTGCCCCCGAAGTCCGGGGTTCAATCCAGACGGGACTCCGGATTCCGACTTGGTTAGTCCTTTTGATTTGGTTTCTACAAGTCCAAGGATGGGGTACTTGGTTTACTTAGAAGAAGATTTTGGATTTTTCTTTGATTTGGTGCCCCTGGAGTCCGAGGTGCAATCCAGATTGGACTCCGGATTCTGACTTGGTTAGTCAATTTGATTAGGTTTCCTCAGAAGTCTAAGGATGTGGTCCTTGATTTACTTTGAAGAAAATTTTGGATTTTTCTTTGATTTGGTGCCACCAAAGTCCGGAGTTAAATCCAGATGGGACTCCGGATTCTGACTTGGATAGTCTTTTTGATTTGGTTTCTTCACAAGTCCAAGGATGGGGTATTTGGTTTACTTGGAAGAAAAAATTGAATTTTTCTTTCATTTGGTGCCTCCGGAGTCCAGGGTGCAATCCAGATTCGACTTCGGATTCTGACTTGGTTAGGCAATTTGATTTGGTTTCCTCAGAAGTCCAAGGATGGGGTTCTTGATTTACTTAGAAGAAAATTTTGGATTTTTCTTTGATTTGGTGTCCCCGGAGTCCGGGGTGCCATGCATACGGGACTCCGGATTCTGACTTGGTTAGTCAATTCGATTTGGTTTTTCCAGAATTCCAAAGATGGGGTCCTTGGTTTACTTAGAAGAAAATTTTGGAATTTTCATTAATTTGGTGCCCCCAGAGTCCCGGGTGCCATCCAGATGGGACTTCGGATTCTGACTTGGTTAGTCAATTTGATTTGGGTTTTATTTTGGAACTTGCGTTGTTGATAAAATCCGAGTACAACTGTCCTTAGAGATAATCATCATACGTCATCCATATCTTTGATGTGACTGGACTCTGTAAGTTGCAGCGCCTTTTCTGAGGTGGAGTTTGACAGTTGTCCCACGTCTGTTGGTTTTTAAATTTATATATATACATATGTTTTTATGTATATATTTTGCGTATAAACGTTTGGTTTTCGCCCCCTTTTTCTCTGAAAAGTTGTGCAAAAACCATAATTACTGCCATGTAGTCAAAGTTTTTACAGCGGTACAAGCGACAATTATATTCTTGAGGACAACTATCTGTCGCCATGTGTCCCAGCTGTCTGGCATACACCTTATGCCTGTTCGCCTCTTTTTATCTGCCTATAAATACAAACCCTCTTCTCATTACTTCCTTTTACTCTTTTGCTTTCTTCCTTCTCATATATACTTTTGAAACTGCTTTTTTTGGCGAACTTGTTGCGAGAATCAAGTGGAGATTTCCAGTCGAAGCTATTTTGTTCTCCTGTTTCCTTGTAAGTTTTTTCGTCTTTCTCTTCTTCGTTATTTTGAATAATTGTGTAAACTGTGACTCATGCACTCGCGTAGTCATTTTTTTGTTCTTCGATTTTCCTCAATGTCGATAGTTCTGATTTTTGTTTTTATCACTTGCGATTCTTCACATCTGTGTTTCACCATGGTTCTGGGTATGATTTTGTTTTGATGAATATCTGGGTTTGAAGTTTTTGTGTTCTTCGTGTTCTTGTATTGTATTTGTGTATGTATTTGTATGTATAGGTCATATATCTTCTTTGATTTGGTATTGGTTTTGGTAGAGTGTTTCTAAACTGTTGTCTTTCGGTTTTCTTGTCTTTTATCCAGGCTTGGCATAACTCCGGGGTTTAGTTTTATGTTAAATAGGCGTCGGAAATAATTAGATTCCCTTTATCGTAATCCGGATTGCCCTAGATTTGTAGAAGAACCCGAGATTTCTGACTCTTCCTATTCCAATTCTTCAGAAATGCCTCCCCTCGTAGAGATGCCTTCAAACACCCACGCCGAAACCCTTCTTTTGGGCCCTGGCCAATTGTTAGGTATGGAGGACGTGTCTTGGGAGGATGTTAACTATTACTTTGTTCAGTGTAGACAAGATCCCAAACCTTTAGAGTATTACTATCGTGATTTGTCCGAGGCGTATGGGGGGCCTGATGGGACCTCGGGTAGGGAACCTTACAACACAGCCTGTATGGATAGACTCTTTTCTAAAAGCCCCGGACACACTATCCTAGTCCCCAGGTTCATCCTCGAATCACTTCTACCTACACCCAAACACAAATAGACGATGCCGTCAAAGCTTTCTTTCACTTTGATGACGGATTTGAGTGGAGGTGGCCCGAGCCTCATGAGAGAATATATGGTAGGCCCGATGGGGGGTATATGGGGATTTCGTTAGAGCATCTCCAAGGTATGAGGCCCCGTCTTCACCAGTTTGTCAAAGCCCTCTGCCGGGATGAGTATGGTATCTCAATCTCCCAACTCGCCCCGAATTCAACCAAATGGATCAGCTGGTTCCTTGGATGCTGCGATACCAAAAACTACATCCCCACCATTCGAATTTTTGACCACCTTTTTAAAGTAAAGAAATCCACCAGCTATCCTCTGTACGAGCTGCAATTTAGGATGAGCGATTGTGGCTTCCCCGCTGAGAATGCAGATATCCCTGTGATGATGATGAATTCTCTTCGGGGATGACATCAAGAGTTTATTTTTGTCCGGGATGGGGACCTGGAGTTTATGCTCTTGTTTAAGGATAAAATCCTGTCCAGAGGCTTGGAGGAGACGCTCTTACAAAGGTCTATGACTTCTGTGGGGCCCTTGGCCCACAATGGACCCGGGATTCATTCATGTGTAACAGACGGCTATTAGCTATAGGCTGTAAGTCTTAACTTTGTTTGCTTTTTGTACCTTCATTTTTGTTGATTGTTGTGAGTGCTGACCCCAGATTTTTCTCTTTTCAGGTATTCCTTTCTTGAATCCGTTTCACACCGCGATGGTTGCACAGCTTAAAGACCTCACTTTTAGATTGAAGAAGATTGGAGGTGTCCAAGCTTTGGACAGTGGGAAAAGAAAAAATACTTCCGACTCGGGGTCTCATGGCCATGATTCTGAATCGACGGGTCCCGTAGAAATTCCAATTCTCACTGAGCCCGTGCTATCCACGGAAGAGGACCCCGAAGTTGAGGGTGAGCCCTTGAAGAGGAGGACGGATCTGCTTGTCGTTGGTGAAGGGGTCAACACTTCTGCTGCCATTATTATTGAGAAACTTCCCGTCCTGGGGCCTTTCGCGAATGCGGCCACTCCACAGACTCTCAAAGATTGGATCTCCAGTATCCCTGCCGCGGACCGGAGACAAAAGCTTTTCGATAACTATGCTTCTCCCAGGAAAAGAGGAGATTCAAGAGGGAAAGCTTTGATGAGTTCGTGGGCCGGTTGACTAACGAAGTAACTCTTGTAAGTAAATTTACTTAAAAGAATTTCATAATTGTTTTGACTTGCTTTTCTGTTAATCTAATTTGAATCTGTCTTTTCTTTTCAGGCTAATGCCCAGGCAAGCGGGATGGTGGCTATTGCCCAGAGCTTGAAGGTCAAAGCTGAAGAGACGGAGGTGCTGAAGAAGGAGTTGGATGGGACCTAGGACGCCTTCAAGGTTTACAATGAGGCCCAAAGGTAGGAAGATTTTCGGGTGAAAGAGCTTGTGGATGGGATTCGGGAAAAGCAGGTCCGGGCTGCTGAGGATGTGCGCTTGCTCCTGGATGAGAACGATCGCTTGAAAAGGGAGCTTGTTGCGAAGCCTTCAGAGGTGGATATTTTTCGAGCTTTCCGGGATACACCCGCGTACTACAAAGAACTTAATGAAATGGCTGCAGAGAATATCTTCACCACCTGGTCAGTGGTGTCAAAATATCTTACTGATAACCCGGAGGTGATTTCAATGGGTTTATTCCCTTGTACATGGCGGAAGAAGAAATGATCCTTGGCGAAGCTTAAAACGAACCCGAGGCCACTCTTCTTGCCAATTCTGAAGTTCCTAACTCCGGGGTTATTATTGCTACTCAACCGAATGCGTCCATTCCAGAGCCTCCTCCAGACTCCGAATTTGTGGCTCCACCACCACCTCCAAATGCTTGAAATTAGTTGTTTTCTCCTCGGGGTCTTTTTGACTCCGTTGTAATATTTGACTTATTGCTTTTGATGTTCATAAACTTTATCACCTCGGGGTCCTTTTGACTCCGTTGTATCTTATGTTTCTTTAAGCTTTGTAAACTTGTGGTATTTTGATTTCGCCGTAATATAAAACCTTTATAAAATTCATTGTTGTGGGGGACGTTTATCCTCTTAGTACTTTAAAAAAAAATTCCTTGTCGAAATTCTTGTAGAGTATTGTGTAGATTGTTCTACTATTTTCTTATTATCATTATGCCTGGACGACTATGTTTGATAATATTAAGTAAATAAAAGTAGTATTCCGGGATGGAATTAGTTAACAAACTTGTAAATAAAAATATCAAAGTAGAAATTTCATTGATAACGTGTCGAAATTCATTTCAAGTTGAATTTGATTACATTCCGGGCAATGCCCTACACAGGAGAAATGAACAGTAGATAGACAGTCTATGATCTCATAGGATCCGGGGCAATTAGACTTTCATTGATAAAACTTCCTTTGTTGAATTCCATGCCAAATGTTTGGAACTTCCGTACCATTCAGGTAGCTCAGTTTATAGGTCCCGGGGCGAATTACCTCCCAGTTGTATGGACCTTCCCAGTTGGGGTTGTAGCTTTCCCGTATTAGTAGGGTCCGAAGCCTCGGTGTCCTGTATTACCGGATCTCCCACATCATACTCCTTGACTCTTGCCTTCTTACTAAAGTAAATTTTGTTTTTTTCTTTATACTTTTCCATCTTGTGAATCGCTTGGTCCCGAACTTCATCTAGTAGCTCCAAATTTATTTTCAAACCTTCCACTTAAAGACTTCTTCAAAGTGGACCACCCTATGGGATGTGGATCCAACTTCTACTGGTAGTCTAGCTTCAGTCCCATAAGCTAATTTGAACGGTGTTTCCCCGGTGCTTATTCTTGTTGAAGTTCTGTATGCCCACTCCTCGGGCCAGTTTTTCTTACAATCTTCCAACCTTTTCTCTAGGCCCCGAAGTATAGTCCTGTTAGTAACCTCAACTAGCCTATTTTCTGAGGATAAGTCACAGATGATTTATTGTGTTTGATCTCGAGCTCTTTGAGGTAGCTTTCGAAATCCGAGCCAATGAATTGAGGTCCATTATCAGAAACCAAGACAAGCGGTATCCCGAACCTCATGACAATAGAATCCACGAACTTGATGCAGTCTTGTTGGTTTATTGTCCTCGTAGCCTTTGCTTCTGCCCACTTAGTCATGTAGTCAATGGCCAAAAGGACGTAGCATAAGTCCCACTAGCCCAGGGAAATGGCCCTATGATGTCTATTCCCCAGACAGCAAAGGGCACCGGGGACAGTACTGAAGAAGGTAGGCTTGGGTTAGCCTTAGGCACATTACTGAACATCTGACACTTTTTGCATCTCTTCACAAATTCAACAACATCCGTGTGTATGGTTGCCAGTAGTATGCCCGCCTGATGATTTTATAGGCTAAGGCTTTAGCAGCCAAGTGATCATCACGAATCCCTTCATGGACTTCCCGGAGACAGTAATTGGCCTCCTCGGGGTCAACACATTTGAGAACCGGGGCGGAGAAAGTTCTTCTGTATAACTGCCCATCCTCGAGGAAGAAATGAGACGCTTTGTTCTTCAGATAACGAGCCTTTCCTTTGTCTTCCGGAAGAGTTCCAGACTCAAGTATTCCATAAAAGGAGTCACCCAGTTAGGCTCACTAGCTATGCAGAGGATTTCATTCCTCTCTATGCTTGGGACAAGCAACTCTTCAAAATAAACCGACGATCCCAGATCGGAGTCATTCTGAACAAGCTTGGACAGCTCATCCGCCTCAGAATTTTCCTCCATGTTGATTTGTATAAACACGTAGTCTGGATTGGTTGCTATGTTTCTTACCATGGCTTGGTAACGGGCTAGCTTAGGATCTTTTGCTATGTATTCACCCACAGTCTGCTTCACCACTATTTGAGAGTCACTATGGATAAGTAGCTTCCTGACTCCAAGAGATTTTGCAAGCCTAAGATCGGAGAGGAGGGCCTCATATTCTGCCTGGTTGTTAGTTGCTTTGAAAGCAAAGGTAATTGATTGTTGGATGTTAAATCCTTCCGGGCTAACAAGTATCAAACCTGCCCCGGATCTCTCCGCAGTTGCAGATCCATCTACGAAGAGCTTCCAAGATCCGGGGTCTATGATCCTTTCTTCAGCTTCTGGGGTATGCTTCTCAAGATGAGACTCCGGAAAGGTACATTCCATTATGAAATTCGCAAGGGCCTGAGCTTTGATAGTAGTCCGGGGCACAAAGGTGAGATTATATTGGCTGAGCTCAATCGCCCAGTTTACCAGTCTCCCCGAAGTGTCTGGTTTGTGTATAATTTTCCTTAGAGGTTGACCCGTCACCACTTTGATTTCCCGTCCTTGGATGTATTGCCTTATCTTTTTACTTGCTTGCACAAGAGCCAATGCAAACTTCTCCAAGTTTGGGTACCGGGTCTCGACATCCTTGAGCACTTGACTAACGTAGTAGACTGGGTACTGTATCCCTTTGTTCTCTTTTATCAAAGTAGCTGAAATGGCGAGCGAACCCGCAGACAAGTAAAGGGATAGGGGCTCATCGGGCTCCGCCTTTGATAATATTGGGGGATTCATCAAGTGTTTCTTTACTTCCTCAAAGGCCATGTCGCATTCCGGGCTCTAGTTGATAAGTTTTTTTTATTGTGTATGCCTTTGAGTAGTTCAAAGACTGGTAAAAAATGCTCTGCCAATTTTGGGATAAATCGGCGCAAAGCAGCTAGGCTCCCAACTAATTTCTGGATATCCCGTTGAGTCTGGGGAATCTGCATCTCAACTATTGCTTTTATCTTCTCCGGATTTGCCTGAATTACCCTTTCGCTAACCATGAATCCCATGATTTTCCCGTTAAGCTTCATGTTGTATTTCCTCAAATAGTCAAAGCATTCTTTAAGATCTTTAACGTGGTCCTGGACGGTTCTTGACTTAGAAATCATGTCATCTACGTAGGACTCTATGTTTCTCCCGAGTTGAGACTTGAAGATTGTATTCATCATCTTTTGATATGTTGCCCCTACATTGATCAGTCTGAAAGGCATCATGATGAAGGCGTAGACCGCCCTGTGTGTGATAAATGTTGTTTTGGTGATGTCTTTCGGGTTCATCTTGACCTGGTTGTACCCGGAGAAGGCATCCATGAAGCTTAGAATGATGTGTCCCGAAGTAGCGTCGATTAGCTGATCAATGCTGGGGAGAGGATAGGAATCGTTGGGGCACACCATATTGAGGCTCGTGTAGTCTACTTATATTCTCCATTTGCCATTCGGGTTCAGACCTTCATAGTCTGCTTGAGTGAAGACATCATCTTGCATAAGGTATTTTACGCTTAGGAGACATACATATGACACAAGAAAAATAAGTCTACATGGTGGGTACTTATCCTTATTAACATGCTATATTGACAAGGTAATCATATTTTTTTAATTTTATAATGTTTTTATGTTTTTCTAAAGATATCACACTATAACACACAATTGTGAACACATCCCCACAGTTAAGCGGTTCATTGTCCCCAATGATATGCTAATTAACTACTAAATATATAATTAAAAACAAAATAAAACTACATTAAGAGAAGAGATAGAAAACTCCCCAAGATTAAAGACGAATGTTGTTGTAGGTAGCCAAAAGCATTTAATAACAGCGATTTTTGCACCATGGGTAGCTATGCTCTCCCCACGGGTAGTCTGTCCAATCCAAGTCGACACACCACAGGGAGTTTAAACCTCACCGTGGTGCGAATACCTCCTGTTCTGGTCTCACTAAACTGACCTTCTGGACCTCCAAATCCGATCTCCACCATTCAAAATCAAGATAATAGATTAAGGAAGATGTTGTCTAAAATTCAAGACGATCCAACCGTTGGAACTTCGGGATATGTAAAAATAAGACAGACGACTTAACCATAAAATTTTCTGTGAATTTTTCATCTTCAGCGCCTATAAAAACCACTTCAAACAAACACATAAAGATCACTTGTGAGAGTAAAAACAAAATCTAAATAATACTATAATCTTGGGTTGCCTCCCAAGAAGCGCCTTTCTTTTAAGTCTTTGGCTAGACATGGAACCAACTTATTTCTTCGAGAATTTCACATCGTAATGTAAAATTCCGTACCACATCTCTTAATGGCTATTTAATTATCTTTTTCGGAGCTACGTCTTTGACAGCAAGATTCGGCTTCCTCCGCTCTTTGTAAGTGCTTGTGACATTGTCCTCACGTCATGTTTGCATACCAAAAGAATAGATAATATCCCAAAAATTTGAAATCATCAATCCACTACTTGACTTGCGCTTTTGTAGAACCTCCAAAAATAATTCTTCTTTATCAGGAGGTAAATCTGCTGAGATGATGATGGAGAAAGTCGGAGATGAGCTCGAATAAACCACTTTAAAATGAGAAGACATCTTCAACTCCGAATCATGTGGTTCTTTGATAGATGCTTTCGGAGGTTTGACTTCTGGAAATAATACTACCAATGCCTCAAAACAAAGGTTCGCGTCTTGCGAATTATCCTCCACCAAGATTAAATGCTCATCTTCCTTATTCTCATATCCAGAACTGATAGTATTCATCTGCTGCACCGATGGATCTTCATATGAATTCAGCTCTAATTTATCAAAAACTAGAACATCCTCTATAGATATTGTTGAAGATTCCTCTACATATCCTTCATGAATAGATGATTTTTGAAAGACCTCCACCTCTTTTTCTCTTTCAACCAACATGGGTTCTGACTGCGTCTTCCCATCGTCAAGCTCTTGTTGTTGAGATTGTTGAAAACATGAATAATTAGAACACTTTGGTGAAGTTTCAAGATAAGCTCCTTCATTGATCCATGAATAATTGGGAGGTTGCACCAATGGATGATTGATATCAAAGCAAATAGAATCTGGATTAGAAGGGAAATAGTCGTAGGAATGAGCACCGCAGCAATAAACATATGAAATATTGTCAGCTCGGATCCGTGGTGGACTCAGTGATTGCCAAATAGGCAGATTCCTTTCCATACATAAATTCTTAATCTTCTCTGCCATAGAAGCCATTCTATCCTGCAAGGATTGAATTTCGCGATCTCGAGCAACACACTCTTCATCATACATCATATCTATCACATATGGAGAATACATAACTCTATGTTGTTAAACTTGATAAATAAAAAGAATTAGTCACTTTAAGCACACAAAATCAAAAAAAACTGCAAGACAATTAATTTTGTAATAAACACTATAACAGTCCCCGGCAGCAGCGTCAAAAACTTGTTGCGTAAAATCTCTATGTGCAAGTGTACACAATCGCAAACAAGTAATATAGTAGTAAATACCAGATATCGTTCCTCAAGGCACTAGTACAGAAATGGCTTCTAGCGTCGGTTGAAATAGGTTTTTAGCGTCGGTTTCTCAGCGTAGTATATGAAGGGGACGCTAAAGATATAGCCCTATTGTGTCAGTTATATAGGCGATGCTAAAAAGTTATTTACGACGGCAAAAAATGACATAAAAAACCATTTAACTGTTGGGTTTCGTGGCATCAAACACAGCGGAAAACATAAATTAAAATCATAAAAACCAGAATTAACGAAACCCAAGCGCAGGATCCATGCGAAAAACATATATTTAATTCGTAGTAAGAAT
>PHNY01054622.1:3482-18135 GCA_003724115.2 Anethum foeniculum
CAGTTTTTAGTTTCGTCAATGTAGTTAATGGTAGCTTTACAGATGATCTCATCCTGTAAAATGCATTGATATTTTCAGAAAAAAATTAAGTGTAATAATAGGTTTTTCTTCAACAACATAATAGAATGTAGTTACCTCAATGAATTCCGCTCACAGTCCTTGAATATCTTGTACTGTGCAATGTGTATAAGTTTTCTTCCTGACAGTGGATTTGGCTTTTGTGAAGTTTGGTCCATTGAACCTATCACCCAAAAGATGTGTAGAAAATGAGAATTGTGGTGGAAACTAAACTTACACTAAGAAACCTAGAATTGACAGTCCCTTACTCTTTTCGCAGCTGAATAACGCTGTGGTGGTCATAGTACCAGAAGAACTTGGTGGGGGAGTAGTTGCAGATGTCAATTTCGTCTATCACATATTGTTAATTTTTATTAGGACAAAATTTAACGTAGAACAATAAACCTATAATAAAAATTCAAGTACCATGCCAAGAGGTGACCCTTCCACTTGCAATAATTACAATTATTGGCTCATCTGTTATGTTTGCTATTGCAGACTCAAATTCATTAGCAAAAGAGTTCCAAAATGTGACATTGATATCATTCCTGGAAGTAAGAACTGAACTTAGTAAACCAGTCTTACAATTTGTATATTACAAAGACTTTGTTTACCTTTTATTGGTAATCTTGAATTTGATGAAAGGCTTTCCTTGTTGAGATTGCTTGACTGTTAGTGTGTCTGTCTTCTGCACAACTCCCACAACATCTAAAGCACAAGCAATGGTAGTTTTAGTGAAGTATAAGTATAAGAGAATAGTACTTTATAAGCCATGGTATGGTTTTTACCTACTAAATTGTGATACTGCTTAGCCATTCCCTTTAGGTCTCCAAATTCATAGAAATCAAAAGTGTTTTGTGGAATGAAAATCTCAGATTCAGCTACCTCTTTCACCTTTGTATCTACAGTCAGTACAATCTGTCTGTCTATCTGAACTGGCCTGAATTTGTCCTTGTCTGTATATTCCTTAACTTGGAAATTATAAATTAGATAGATCTTTCCCGGTTGTATGAGTCTTGCCATTCTATCTGACATTGTTGCTGGAACATAAGCTTGCATTCTACAATTCTATAGTTAAAAATTATCCTAGTTAGGAGAGTAAAATGGAAATAATAATAGTAAAGTTTGTCTGCAGGCATACCTTTGTATCCAGCAGTAATAAGTTCCATCCTTTAAACACTTCTCCTGTTATACTAACACCTCTCCATTCTCTTATCACTCTGACCTTTACTTTCCAGTCTGTTCTCCCTGCTTTCACATTCCTTAGATTAACCATTGACATTGTTTCTATCTTTTGTGGTCTGTATACAGATGAAGAAGCAAGGGTTGTAGTATGAATGTATATGGTGTAATTGTTATTTGTTGGTAGATAAAGTGAATTAGTAATAAATGTGCTTGTTGGATGAAGGATGTGATTGATGTACCATTAGTAGCATTGTTATATAGATTGAATAATTTGTATTAGTTTTCAAATTTATAGTGTAATCAGTACTATAGGTTTCAACTATGGCTTATATTTTTGTTATAAAAACTTTGATACTTAGCTGTTTTCATATTTCTGTTAGTAGGATTAATAGAATTCATAGCACTGCTTCATTCAAATTTATAAGATTTTGCCTGTGATTAGTAGGTTTGATATTGCAGATTGGTATTTTTTTTGTTTGATAATTTCATATCTGCAGATTGGAAATGATTGTTTGGGTTCAACATACAGGATTATTGAAATTAGCTGGAAATAATTCATTTAGGTTACATACATTATCACAGCTGATTCATACATGCCGTTGATAAGTTTGCGATTTGAAGAGGATATACAAATTTGTTTCCTTAGCGTACAAAATCATTACTGAAAGTATTTGACAGAGAAAGTTAGAAACTGCAAGCATAACAAAATTTACGTTCCCCCAATTGTTCCATTCAAACCTGAAAAATGAAGAACTTATTAATTTTGCAAACATTGAATTTGTTATGCATAAAGTAAACAGGAGCTTACTTTTTCCAATTTCACAATTTTCCGTTTGGGCATTTTGACTTTTATGTCTGGGGAGTGGGTGGTTTCCAACTTGATCCTAGGTCTGCTTTTGGTTGATGATTTCCTTGTGGTGGGAGTGTTGTCCTTGACGTTAAGCAGAGTTATATCGGTTTCCTGTAAAGGTAATGCGTACATGAGCAAGAGTTTATTTATAAAAGTAGAGAAACAACTAAACTTACAATTGTCATTTCACTGGCTCCCATTGTGACACTTTGTTTCACAGGTGGTGAATAAGTTGCAGAGAGTTCAACTTCAGAGATTTCTGAGGCTTTGTACACGTTTGATCCCTCCTTCACATTATTGTTACTAACAACTAATGTGAAGTTGTATATCTTCTTTTCACAAAATTTGAGCATTTCTGGAAACACAACTTTTTTCCCATCTTCATGTTCATCAACTTCCACATCATACACTGTTTTTCCAGTGATACGACATATCTCATCATTAGGCCAGACAATCGGAATATTACCACTTTCATCTCCACAGACCGTGTATAGTTGGAACCTGAAATTTTTATTACAAAGTTTATTTAATGTAGGAATATTACCATACACTGTTTTGCTACGCAAAAGGTTGGATTGTTGTAACCTTCTATCTGGGTATGGATACAGTCTACCACATTCAGGATTGGGGCATTTAAATTTCTCATTTACTTCTAGTATTTCTATATCACAGTGAGTACAAAATGCAGTGTACCAATTCATCCTTTCATCAACCTTCTTAACCATCAACTGGCATAACACATTTTTCTGTCAAGTAAATATCTCAAGGTTATTAAATGGTTAAAATTATAATGAGGCTTTGCAGTAAAAGGTATATTAATGTGTACCTCAATGTAATCATCTCCCAGTTTCCGAATTTCATTAACTTTCATGATACAGAGTGGCGCCTCAGGTTCGTCATCCATTTCCATAGCATAGAAGTGAGGATTATTAAGTCTATACCAATAACAACAATAATTTAATTGTTACCTCACTGTCATATGTGCAAAAACTACCAAACTTTGGCTATTAAAAACAACCTTTGACGAAGCATGCGTACACTATAATGATCTGCATTCAAATAAAATCTTGTGGCCGGAAAGTTTGTCAAATAGAGTGAACCTGTATTTAAATAGATTTTTTTAATACAAAATATCATATGTCAATGCAACACAAAAATGAAAGAATTTTAATTGTCCTACCTTTCCAATCACTAACTTTTGCACAGCATATAGTTATTATCACCGGTTGCTCAGTAACCTTATCATACGCTTTGAGGAAAGAGTCCCCAAAGTCATTGAAGAATGTAACATTGATGATATTCCTATTTATTACACAGAATGTACATTAAATTTGATATCTGCAATCAATAAACCTGAATTAAATAATATACTACACCATTGGTTTTAAATAACTGAAACATACTTGCTATCTGTCACTGAGAAATGAACATGTGATTTTTGGTTGGAGTCTTTAATGTAAGAAGTTTTCTCTGGGACATGGTCTATCACAGCAACAATATCTAGTAGGAGAAACAGTAAACTTATTACTAATTGAACATGTTTCTGGCTGTCAAAAGAAATTTTTAAGTTACTACCAGTTAAAAAGCGGTTGTCCTTCTTCATCGCTTCCAAATCATCCAACAAAAACAAATCAAAAGCATATTGTGGGATACTCAAGCCACCACTTTCATCTTTGTTCACTTCAGTCTCAGTTGTGAAATATAGGTGCTTGTCATTTCTAAGAGGCCGGTTTGTTTCATCACCATTATACAGTTTTATTCGAAAAAATTTAACTGTATAGATAACCCCTTCAATGAGCTCTTGTTCAAATTTTTGTGCTATTTAAGGAGTTAGGAAAGCATGGATTCTTTCACTCTACACAAACATATCATTAAAATAAAAAATAACATTGACATGAATCATGAAATTTATGATAAGTACTGGTTTCATTGAAGTTTTGCACTTACAGAGTCATCCAAAAAAATTATGTTATAACCTCGCAGTTCCCCTATTAATCTGTTCACACCCTTCCAGATGGACTATGCTCTAACACGTATATTCCATTGCTCGGTAGAGTCATTCAAGCTCATCAAAGTGTGGTACCTGTAGAAAGACATTTATCCTGGAAAAAGGAAAGAAATACAAATGTTTAAGGTAAATAAATAATTAATTCCTTGAGGAGAATATGTAGTTAGTAAGCTTTGTTACCTGCAAGGCTTGGATGAATGCAAATTTTTTGTTTAAGGAATTTGATCTGTATGGTAACTACAGAAGTGGTGGTGGAGAAAAGCTTCAATAATTGTACTTGTATATTATATTTTAAATTATCTTGGTTAAGGCCACTAAGTGTGGGTTACTTTGTAGTTGGGCTTACAACTTCAAATATTTGGTAATATATGTTCATGGTCTTACAGATTTTAACTTAAAGTTGAAGTTAATGAACCCAAAAGAAGCCCAAACAATGACAATTAAAATAACTGAATACTGCAACTTCATAATTAGACTGTCTGGCAAAATGTAACAAATTTTACAAAATATATGCAGTAATCCTAACATACATGAGCACTACAGTCACGTTTGACCATACAACGAACTACATTCAACTTCTCTGAATATTATAGAACACTTCCTTATACACAATGTTTTGAGTTATAAATGTTGGGTTACCCATTTCATCGTTGATAAAAAAATTTAGTCCATCCGAAGATGTTACCCGACTAACAGCCACGTAGAGTTGACCATGTGTAAACACACCTTTTGGTAGATATAATGCCACTTTCTCAAGGGACTGTCCTTATGCTTTATTAATAGTCATTGCGTAGCAAACTTGTAATGGCATCTACTTCCGACATAATTTGAAGGGTAAGCAAGTGTCTGTTGGAGACAATTCCATTCTTGGAATGAAGTGCTTTGTTCCTTTGAATGCTCCAGATATGACTTCACATTGAACATAATGTTTAAGGCACTTTGTTACAACCATTCGGGTTCCATTACACAATCCCAATGTTTGATTGAGATTTCGCATCAACATAACTACCACCCCAACTTTAAGTTTCAATTCATGCAGAGCAAGACCGGGAATGTTGATTGAGTTGAGGTACTCTGGAGGGAAAGATTGCATTTGGTCCTTTTGAGATCCGGGAAAATCCTCAGCAGTGTCAACACTAAAGTAAGAGTACATTTTACCCGAAAGTTTGTCTACAATAGCACTATTAACATGACCGACAGTCTGGTTTGTTGGACTAAGTATAGCCCTCTCACTCAGGTAATCAACATCCTGGTAATGGTTCATCAAATCTGGGAATGTGCTTTCAATCATCTCATCGACAGAATTTATGCCTTGTAGTTGTAAAATTTCTGAGGAATACAAATGTCATCTTCCATAAGAGGAATAGCTGTATTAATTCGAGAATGAACGTTCCCATCACCTATGTCCAGCACCCACTTGGCAAATTCTCCTAATAATTTTACCTCCCTAGCATTTTTTCCTTGGGTGATCCGCATGTTGTGGATAAGTTTGAAGACAGTGGCGTGTTTCCAGAGTTTTGATTTTGTAATACATGCCGAGACAATTTGACCACGTGTTCCTTGTGGTATAACAGGGAGAATCTGCCGAAAATCGCCACCAAGAACAACGGTAATACCACCAAAAGGCAAATTGTATCGTTCGGGACTGACAGCTTTCATGATATCACGTAGTGACCGATCAAGGCATTCAAATGAATACCGATGTTGCATGGGTGCTTCATCCCAGATGATCAAGCTGGTACTCTTTACTAATTCGGCGATATCTGATTTGTGTGATATGTCGCACATTGAAAAATCATCAAGTATTATAGGAATTTTGAAACGGGAATGAGCGGTGCGACCTCCAGGCATAAGCGTTGCTGCAATCCCAGAAGATGCAACTGGAAGAACTATTTTACTTTCAGAACGTAACTTAGAAATTATTGTTCTCCACAGGTAGGTCTTGCCACATCCTCCGCTACCGAAAACTAAAAATAAACCACCTTGGCCACTTGTAACAGATTCCATGACAGAGTTGAACACTGACAGTTGTTCTACATTACATTTTGATAGGAGTTCGTTGTGTTCTTCTTCCATTTGTGCAATATCATAGCTTGTTTCTTCTATGATCAAATTGTTGTCACTAAAATCAAGATATGTGTTAGGAGGTTGAGGCCTCTGCTGGAAATCCTTTAGAGACTTACCAATGGACTTCAAGAGCTTGTGAATTTCTAGGAAATATACATTATATTAGATAAAGTGAACATTAATAAATCTGTCACTGAATTAAAAAAATGAAAGACATTCAATTTACCTGCCAGAGCATAAAATTCAAGCTGTTTATCATTAAGAATGAGCACTTGGTTTCCTGTGATAGTGCGCTGATTGAATAAAATGTCATCAATCATTTCTTTCCAATGGCTATTCCACAACAACTTCAGGTCACTAACTTTGCAATTGACCATAATATGCACAAACAATTGTCGTATCTGTGGGGGGAAACCGCATGTTGCACATTGTTGAAGGACCTCATGCCACTCGTTATCATTGTGAAGAATACCATACTCCTTGCAAGCTACTTGAAAACTGGGAAAGAGCTTCCTATCCAAAGTGCGTAAAAGCTCGTAAGAGGCTGCACCCCGAATTTTTGTCAATAACAGGCGCAAATACCAAAGTTCACCAGAACTGTGATGATCACAAGATATTCTTCCAATCTGTTTGCCTCTCTTTCTCAAGTTCCAGATGCGATCAGTTTCATTCCACACGTAATACTGAGGTATCTCATCATATAAATAATTTTGTGCATTACTGTCATTTTTATTCAAAAGAAAGAAAGCTTCAAGCTGACTCAGTTTGTCCTTTTCCCTAGCAGCCACTTTCTGTAAAGGTTCATTTGACCGGAAAGTACAGCTTTTCTTCCCTGGTAAATGGAATGAAAGACGTATAACTGAAAGTGACCTATAGTGAATATTGAAACCAAAAATACGGTAAGCTGCCTCCGCTGCACAAATATATCTCCCATCAAAGAATGATTGTATTTCATCTTCACACTCATCAATTGGTTCTCCGTTGTCACTCCTTCTCTTTTTCCCTCTTATCTCCACTGTTGCTCTATCATGTCCTTTTAGACAGTATTTAAAAAGGTATTTCAGACTCCGGGCATGACAGCATATCTCAACATTGAAATGACATTGGTACTTCACCAATAAATCCCTATTGTATGGGACAACCCGCTGATTGTCCATAATTGTTTTCCCTTTTGTAACTGTAAAGTTGGTCTTTCTCCGTCTATAAATCAGGAATCCGGATTGGTCAAACATGGTGCTAGGAGAGTACCTATACAGAATTAAACAAATAATAGTAAAAAAGGAGTTTATTTAATTGCAATTGTAACACAAAATTTGAAACTATTTCAAACTTACTTCTTAGGAAAGTGTCTAATACACTTGTGCTGCTTCATGCACTTGGACTTTGGGGAGTCGGAACCACAGGGGCCATGCATCATATGCCTCTTCACAGTGGCATAAGCAACAGGGTCTTTATTAGGATCAGGGATCTCAGCACTAACATATTTATCAACTTTGCCTTGCAGATGTCTTTTAGAAGCCGAATCCAACCAAATTAACATGTGAACATGGGGCAGACCGCGTTTCTGGAACTCTACTACATACATTACTGTCAACATGATTAAGCGAATGTCAGACTGAAAATTGATAAAAAAATATTAAAACCGATTAAAATTCATGTGAAGCAAATACCTCCAAGACAAACACTAAAGTAGTTTTTACTCTTAATGTCCTCTACAATCTGGTCAAGTTTTAATTTGAAAACGCGTGCTATGACATCTGGAGAATTTTGTGGCAAACACTGAGGAATATGTTTCATCATCTGCATAATTTCATCCCAGAGTGGATTTGTCGTCATGGTAAGAAAAATGTCAGGATGTCCTATGTATCGACAAACTGCCAAAGCATCCTGGAAGTTCTGCTGCATGTATCTTCGAGAACCAACAAACCCAGCAGGTAAAATGAAACTTTTACCAAGGTTATTACTGTCATTATTGCCTGTCTGCAGAGAGTCGTGTATATTGGTATAAAGATCATTTCTGAGCGTACTCTGGTTTGTCCGGAACCACCACAACCGTGCTTGTTCTATAGTGGAAAATGCATCCACTATATACTGCTGATAAAGACGTCCCCCAAGACGCGGTGTGATTCCTGGATTAAATAATCAATTTTACAAACACGAATTAATTTTACAAACACGAATTATTTTACAAACACGAATTTTTCTGGTATGCATTTATTCTAATGTCCCAAAAAATTAGATTAACAAAGAGGGATGACACATACCTTCATTTGTTCGGACCTGAAATTTATATGAGTAGTACTCCTTCATTGATATCATCTCCCTCTTATTGGTAGATTCTTTATCAGCTTTACCAAATGGAATTTTTTTATGAAATCCATCACCGTCATGAGGGAAGAGAAGGGGATATTGTAGTGCCATTAACTTAGGATGAATATCAGATATCCTTTCAAGCCCTTTAACTTTAGAATGAATAATTATATCACGTGAACCGTCTGTTTCATCCAGGTCTCCCACCATAATCCCAGCAACCTCATCAGATGTTCCAAATGATTTTCACGCCCACTGTCAGCCCGAGATACCTTTAATACAATTTCTAAGTCATGAATACACTCATTCTCAAAACGATCGCGTGCAGAACGAAACTCTTTCACCAGCTCATTAGTTTCGTCTAACATTTTCATTAATCCATCTACAATCTCCGCATTAATTTTGTCACCATCGGCAACATTTACCCACTTCAAACGATTACTGAGTTCATTGGCAGTGTCGTATATGTAAAGCTGACAGAACTTCGGATCATCCCCTTTCTCGGGTATCAGTGAACCAAACAAATGATGATTTTGTCCGTTTAACCGATAAACATAGGGCGCTCCGCCACAATTAATTGAATGATCAACTTTACCACCGGTGGAGGTGAATGCGAAAATACTGTTGTACAAACGTATACCATCAGAAAATCTTTTGGATTTATCCTTGTCGTTAAGTAGCTGCCAGATAAATGACGGCGTGGGCTTCTCGATTGGCAGCTTAATTTGACCTTTTGCACAACAAAGTGAGAAAATAGGTATGCCACGCCTACAACTTTTATTTGTGCGTTCTTCTTTCCACATCCATGTGTGACAATGAGCGCACTGCACATAAGGGGCACCCAATGAAGCATATTCTTCGACCACTGCAAAATGGATAAACACAATTAGAGATTATTGAAACAAAATTCAGGTTTGCAGAATACCATCCACATTGAGATTGTTAATATCTAACCATTACATTCTCTTTCCTCATGTTCATAGGAATCCTCATCCAAGGAAACAGTAAAATCTTCATCTTCCGATGATATATCACTTTCATGATCCTGGAATCGTAAAAGCACGCATCCTCTGCGAAATACAAATACAATTGTTGTGATTTTGGTTTTACAGAAATTGAATATGTACACACCTCACACTCATACCTATATCATAAGTGTCATCGACAGTTCGTGGAATTGTGTCCTCAGTGAAATCTATATTTTTCCTTGGGATTGCCATTTGTTCAGTTACTGGCTTCTTCCCTTCACTTTTATCACCACAATGTTTTTCATCTACCATTCAATGTTAATGGCCAATCAAAAAAATGTATCATAAAAAGTACATAATTGAAAGACATATTTCAGTACTAACCATTGAAGGGAGAAATCACAGATGGCGTTTGTTGGGTCATATGTTTCCTTTTACCCGGTAATTTTGGTGGCTGTTTTTTTTGTGGCTTTGGTATATTTGGAGAATAGTGTGTCTGTGGGGTATACACTACATTGTGTGAAGGGAGAGTATTTACCGACAAAGGAGATAGTGGCAACCTTATCTGTGAAAAATTGTTGCACGGTGTGCTTGGAGACAGCGGAAACGCCTTGTGTTTTGTGTTACCACCTTCATACATACAGCACATTTTATAATCGAAACATGATGTACAATTCATACACCACAGCCAATAAAGGGTGGTGGAGGAATACCATTTTCTGAACGTGGACCAACTGCTGGACTTCCTGTACCCATTGATAAATGATTTTTTCTCTTATGTGATTTCGTCCCTGAAATGAAATAGTGGAAATGGACACATATTCAAAGACTCTGTAACTTATGCCAATAACAACTTATGTAATAGTGCATACCACAACTTCTTTTCTGATTTTGCAACACATGTATGTCATCACCCAGACAGGGTGAAGATGCAGACATCTTTCCCATGGACAAATTGTTCTTCCCTATATCAAAATTCTCCACTATGACTGAACTGTCATAGTTCCCTAAAAAATGTTCAGAACAGTGAAAATATTGCAGATAGTTGAGATTGAACCATGGAGACTTAAATTAACGGAAAAGCGGCTAACAAACTCTAGACAAAATCGCTTCATCTGTTCCCTTTTTTTTTCTTTCCCTCGAACAATCTGCAGAATTACCTATACCAGTTGACAGCAATGGTGATAATTGCAAACATAAATGATCAAAACACATACCAGCCGAAAAAATAATATAGAATTCATTCACTCACAGTAGTCCCACATACAACAATGATGATATTGCCTTGACATGTCCTGCTCTCTGGCCGAGCTTTCATTGACAATAGCTTCCGAAAGAACATTTGGTTCCACAAAATCTTGCTGTGTGCCATCTGATTTTAATAGTTTAAATATCCACTTCCTTCAACGCTCTATTGTAACATTTTAAAAAAACATAAATTAACATTACCTGAAGATGTTTCGACATTTTTTGAATAGTCTCTCATCATCGATATGTCATAATTCCCTACACAATAACATATGAAATTAATTTCTAAACAATACTTTATTGGACTGACAATGTACTTTAAGCATTGTTGTTAAGAACTCACAAACTCTAGAGAGGATAGGCTCCCTGGTGACTTTGAAGCTTGGTTCTGTGATGACATCAGGAAAACTACCTATTTTCAATTTGAAATAATGTACATCAAGTTAAGAGTATAACAATTCAAAGAACATACATTCTTCTATCCCAACTCAAATAGTATAACACATTTCAATCAACGGATATTACATATACTTAACACATGAACGATGAAGGTAAATTGTATGAAGGAATTGGAAATCCCTATTTAACAGAAAACAAAATGGACAACTATAACTTAAGTACAAATTCCACTATTTACAAAAATTGTAAATAGTTCTTTAAATTGCTGGTGATCAGCATCAAAGAAGTACTCTTTATCACTTCCTAAAAAATGAAGAATCAAATAAGTAGTCTTTAAGCTTTCTTAAAAAATGAAGAATGAATGAAGTACGAAATATCACTTCCAAAAAAATGAAGAATTTGGAATGATGATGATACTCACAATCACTACAAAGAGCAGGCTTCTTCCTCTTGGAAGGAGGGTTGCTTTGATCCATTCGGTTTGTTTCAATCTTACCCAATACCAGTTACACATTCAACGAAGAAAAACAGTGATAAAACAGAGTGTATATGTGATCATACATCAATAAAACCCTTAATACAATTTCAAATTTCAAATTAAAGGGGGGAAGTTTTAATTGAGGTGACTAATTTGAATTATATTGGAATGAAGTACAAATGATAAAACAACATACAGGTGTTCAGTGGGAGGAGGCAACACGTACTTATCATCCTTCAAGCGTACCGAAGAAGCCAGCTTTAGTTTGTATTTCTCGGACAGCAACTTCAGTTTTTCAGTTGAGATACAGCAGTATGGTAAATTCAGCTTGAAAAATCATTCAAGCGTTATACTCTTAAGTTGATATAGAACCTGCATTTCCAGTATCAAGTATTACTGTTTTAAAAATTGGATACTTCTACACACATGTCTCCTCCACATCTTAGTATATTTTGTTAATTATCAGTATCCACATTTCTAGTAATTATATTACTATATTACTACACACCTATTTTACTATATTTTCTCCTCCACATGGTTCTACATAGTACTTCCTCTGTTTTTTAATGTTTGACGCTTTAATTTTTGGCACACATTTTTAAGTGCCTTGACCGGATAGCTAGAATTACTATTTTTAAAATTTTCTTTTTTTGAATTAAAAAATACAATCAAAATTTTAATTTAGAAAAAGAAAATTTAAAAAATAACAATTCTAGCTACCCGGTCAAAGCACCTAAAAATGTGTGTAAAAAATCAAAACGTCAAATATTAAAAAAAAGAGGGAGTAATTATAAGTATTGCTAATTAATGAGGTTTACATGCACGAGCACATTCCTCACACCTCTACGCAATGGGCAGCTGGCATGCACCGTACTGCACACCCCCTTTCTATATTTCCTTTGGTACTTTACTGTTTTGTTTTTTAATAATCTAATCCATCTACTCCAATCTACTCCCAATAGTTTACTTGAGAAGCTATTAAATTTCTACTCCCAATAGCTTATTTGAGAAGCTATTAAATTTGAAATGTGCGGAGAGGTTGGTATTGTATTGTTTGCATTAATGACATTCTTTTTGTATCTACTTACTCACTTATGGTCACTATAATTCAAATTTTAAATTTGAATTAGAATCTCTTACAAAGTTGAAGAAGCTTTGTATAAATTTTACTATATAAACTTTGTTTAGGAAGAAGAAGAAGCTTTTAGACTATGGAAGAAGAACAAGATAACCCGCGATCATGCAGAATATGGATGCAACTTTGTTTATATATCGTTTTGTATGTATTTTTATGGGCATTACAGGTTGAACCCAAAACTTTATCCTAAAACACATGTATGTATGTATTGTTGTTTTCAGGAACAAGGTTGGCGTCACTTCTCATCGGAAGATATGTTGGCAGGTATGTCATACTAAACGACATAACACTACTAGCAGTAGTAGTGTTGTAATTTCTACATCAACATCTAACTATTTGTTTCTAGGTAATAAACCCAAGAAAAGTAGGAAGACTAAAGCTTTTGATGATAAGGAGAACAAGAATGCAGGTTTGATTTCAGACTATACAAAGACTCCTGTCTCCTCCACATGTTAGTATATTTTGTTGTTTTTTCAAGTGCTTTAAATAGGTGAAACATTCTTTCATTAATTAGCCCAGTTAAATAACCTCATTTGTTATTGTCTTATGCTTCTGCAGTTAGTTCTCCTGCTTACCAAACCCAACGACAACCATCATTAAAATCTCCAACATCCAGTTAGTTAAATGCGTGCCATTTAGTTTGTTTTTTGAATTTTAATGCTATATTAAAATTGTTGAAAGAAGAGTCTTTACTCAGTACACTCTTGCCCCTACAGACGTATTATGCACACCTTCGATTCGTGAAAGGCCATGCCGCCCTCCCCTGTCTAACATTACCAATCGTAGCATACAATGTTCTGCACCTGTGTTGAAGAATAAAGCTAAACTTCTCCAACAAACAAAAGTTCTTGGACGTAATTATCTCAACATTGAGAACAATAATGTTTACGGGAATTCAGACTTGGCCATGTCTCCAGTTCCCTCCAGAAGTGAGTTATTTGGCTGTTGTGCTTTGAATAGGTCTAACATTCCCGCATTAATGTTAGGCACTTAACTTGGCCAAATTTTAATCGGATTATGCTTCTGCAGATACTACTCCATTGGATGAAACACAACAACAGGCATCCAAAAACTCCTGTCCTTCAAGTTAGTTAACACTGTGAAATAGAATTACATATAACGTGACTTCATTTCCATTCTGTTTGCTGTGTTAACTAAGGTCATACTGCCCGTAATACATCACACTTTTCTGACTGCAGAGTTACTATCCACCCCTTCCATTGCTGAAAACGTAAACTGCCCCACCCCCCTGTTTAAAATGAAAAATGCCACCACAGAATGCACGTCAGCCATGTTGAAGAATAAAGGCAAATTATTTGGAAAAATAACTACTGACGGACGCAATTTATTTGAAGATGATTTTAGCAGCAAGGGGAATGTCGGCCCAGACCCATACCACAGGGCCGGCTTTAAGCATGCGCAATCAGTCCCTCAGCACAGGGACCCAAAAATGTAAAAGGGCCCCCAATTTCTAAGCCCATATTAACGTTGAATACTAAACATAAATCCTCTTGTCATTTTGTAATATAAGCCCAGGAAATCTAAATCACGCGTACTTCTATGCAACCAATCATGATTTATTATATTTTTTGGTGTTGAATTGTTTAATTATAAATTTACGTGTTTCTTTTTATTGTTTCTACAGGTGAATAGTGTCAGAGTATTTACCATGAAATGCTAATGCTCAAATGGATAATTTTCAATATTTTATTTAATATTTAGACTTATCTTTTTTAATTGCAATTTTTTTCTAAATTCAATGAAATTTTTTTCTAAATTCAATGAAATGTAATCACTTATTCTATTAGTAAGCTGAAGCAAGTAAGACCCCGTTTGACAAATCTTATAAGTAACTTATTTTCAGAAAAAGTACGTGTATATGTACTTTTTCTGAAAATAAGTAACTTAATTTTTATAAGTAAAATAAGATTTGATTTTCAATTCT
>PHNY01054622.1:18199-28414 GCA_003724115.2 Anethum foeniculum
ACGAATTTTTTTTTAAAAAATAAGTTACTTATAAGCAATAAGTTATTTAGCCAAACGAGATCTAAAATATGATATCTGTCGGTTATAATTAGCACAGGGCCTCTCAGATAATTGAGCCGGGCCTGCCATACCATCACCAAATAGGTATTACATTCATCTACATTTATGCTATGATAGATTTATCTGCGTCCGGGCATTAATTTTTAAACAATATCATTATCTTTCAGAGGAATCCCTAATTCGAGATGGCCCTTTTTTTGGCGATGATTCTGATGGTTCAGATTGTTAGTAACCTAAACTGCTCTACAATTTACCTCCTGTTCAATCAGCATTTCTCAGGAAATATTTGGTAAAAGTGAACTTCCATCTCTGAAATTTGTGCAGATGAATTTTGCATTCAGGATTTTTTTGAGGATGATGTAGAAGAAAACCTACAAGGTGATAAAATGTTTATGACGTTACTATTTGTGTAAAATATAATATGTACCATTGGTAATAGAAAGATGTTTGTTTTTCAGATAATGGGGCTGGTAAGAGCATTACAAGAAAAACTAGGATGAAGTCACATGCCTTTTCATCTGAATACCAGTCTTTGGGCGCTCCCTCAGCAAAATGCAACAAATGCAGTGCAGTCATGTGGAACGAAGAACGAGTAAATAAGAAACACACAAAAAAACCTCCTGTGTTCTCCCTGTGTTCTCCCCGTGCTGCAAGAAAGGAGCTGTTGAACTTCTTAAAGCATTGCCAACTCCACCATATTTACTTTATCTCTATAACGATGAGGGAACAAGTGCAGCCTTTCGAAGAAGCATACGAATGTATAATGCAATTTTTGCATTCACTTCATCTGGTGGAATATAGGATCATTTTGTAAACAATGGAGGCGGCTCCTACATATATAGATTGAATGGGCAGAATCATCATGTTTTTGGTTCGTTGATACCCGATGATGGCGACACCCCTAAATTCTGCCAATTGTACATATACGATACTGGAAATGAAGTGAACAACAGACTTCGATGGGTCAATGCTGCAGATCAACAAACTGTCAATGCAACGGTTGTTGAGGGTCTTATTAATATGCTTGATGAAACCAATGAATTGTGCCATAAGTTTAGGATGGCACGTGATCGGTTTGATAACAATGATATAATAGACTTGAAAGTAGAGTTAAAAGTTTGTCGAGCTCAGAGTGGGAGAGAGAACCATATATCAGCCTCTGATGATGTGGCTGGTGTAATGGTTGGTGGAACTAATACTACCACTCCTAATCATGATATTGTTATTGAATCTCATATGGATAATTTGCACCGTGTTTCTTACATTCACCCCAAACTGATGGCACTTCAATATCCGCTGTTGTTCCTCAATGGTGAGGATGGATATAACAATAAGATACCCTTCACACACGCGGATCCAAATGCGCGAAAATATGGTAATATGATCTCAATGAAAGATTATTATTTGTACACATTTCAAGTAAGACCAAACGAGGGTATGTTCATTAATAAAATAGACAGCGGCAATGTTTCAATAAAATATTACCTCTATTATGAGATGAATATACTAACCTTCGTCTTTCCATCTTATACATTCAGGTATGACGGCATGTTTGGGTGGTCGGCTATTCCAACAGTATATGGTTGATGTTTTCTCAGCTATAAAGCAGACGCGACTATGGTGATTTCGGAAAAACCAAACAATTCTTCGCAATGAACTATACAGTAACATATGTGACTCAGTGCATAGTGGTGATACAAGTACATCAAATGTCAGTCGAGGTGTAATTTTTCCCGCTGGATATGTTGGTTCGAGAAGGTATATGCAGCAGAATTTTCAAGATGGGCATCCTGATGTCTTTTTAACGATGACTTCTAATCCCCTATGGGATGAAATTCAAAAGATGATGCTTTTGCTGCCTAATTGTGAAGTGCATAATTGCCCAGATATCATATTGAGAGTATTTAGGCTGAAACTTGATCATTTGACAGATGACATTAAAAAAAAGAAGTTCTTTGGTGTATGTGTTGGAAGTAAGTGTGCATAACAAAAGAAGTAACAACCTTACCATGTAAATTTTCCGCAGAAATATTAACCATTTTTGTTAACTGTTTTTATTTTTTCTATTTGCAGTCATGTATGTTGTGGAGTTCCAGAAGAGAGGTCTTCCTCATGTGCACATGTTAATTTGGCTTGATAGTGCAGCTAAGCAAAGCCTGAAGCAGAATGTGGACAAATATGTATCTGCCGAAATACCCGATCCTAAGAAAGATCCAGATGGTAATGCTGCTGGTTTACAGAATCTGAAATCTCCATGCATGCAAGGTTTTAAATGTATAAGGCATTTTTCCAAGAAGTAAGACTTTTAATTTTAATTTCTTTAACAATATAGTTGTGTCAACATATAATTTGAGATGTTAGACTTATAATAGGTAATTGTCCTTAGGTATTGTGCCCGAACTATTTTTGATGAAAGTGGATTCCCGTTATACATGCGTCGACGCCAAGAACATACCATAAAGAAAGGAAATGCAGAATTAGACAACCAGTGGGTGGTTCCTTACAATCGTGATTTGTTGGTGAAGTATCAATGTCACATGAACATTGAGATATGTTGTCATGCACGTAGTACTAAATACTTATTCAAATACTGTCTAAAAGGTCATGACACTGCAACTGTTCAGATTACAGGTAGGAAAAGGAGGAGGAGCTCTGAAACCAATGATGAACCTGTAGATGAGATTAATCAGTATTTTGATGGTAGGTATGTTTGTGGTGCCGAAGCTGCATACAGGATATTTGGATTTCCAATACATCATAGGACGATTTCAGTAGAGCGTTTACCATTTCATTTACCTGGTCAAAGAAATTGTACCTTTCGTGCCAATGATTTGTTGACTAGAGTTGCCGAGAGGGAGAAGGATCATATGAGTAAACTGGAGGCATTCTTTATTTTGAATCGTATTGATTGCAATGCACGTCAATACACATATGATGAAATCCCCCAATTTTATGTTTGGAACAATAGTGCAAGGAAGTGGACAACACGAAAAAGAGGGAATCAAATTGGACGTTTATCTTATACTCATCATACAGCTGGGGAGGTGTGGTATTTGAGATTATTGCTGACAAAAGTGCGTGGGCCAACCTCTTTTGAGTGTTTAAGAACTATCAATGGAACCTGCTATCCTACATTCCGAGATGCATGTAAAGAGTACGGACTGTTGGATGATGATAAAGAATGGCATGAAGTAACTGATCAGTGTGCAGCTGGTGGATTACCACCTCAAATTCGACAGCTTTTTGTGCACATTATTGTTAACTGCAAAGTAACTGATTTGGAAAATTTGTGGGAGGCTCATTGGAAGCAAATGATAGATGATATACTTTTGAAGCGACGTAAGCTTTCTCATGACCAAAATCTTATTCTCAACGACCAACAAATTATATTTTATGCTCTTGCAGGTAAATTCATGCGAAAGTGCAATAAAGTTGATGCACGCCTTTATATTTTTTAGCATTCTGTACCTTGCTATTAATGTATCTGGTCTCGAGATTAACAAAGTTTTCTTGCTGTCCTTGCAGAATTAGATGATTTGCTACGTTCAATTGGTAAATCTTTGAAAAACTACCCTCAGTTGCCACAACCACCATCATCTTTTCTTAATCATGGCCTCAATAATCTGATAATCGAGGAAACTAGCTACAACACTGGAGAGATGAAGGCTGAGCATGAAAACTTGCTAAAGAACTGTAATGAAGAGCAAAGATTTGTTTACAATAAGATATTGGATTCTGTTCAAAAAGCTGAAGGTGGTCTATTTTTTGTATATGGCAGTGGTGGTTGTGGAAAAAAGTATTTGTGGCGAACGCTGATTTGCGAATTAAGGTCTAGAGGTGATATAGTGTTACCTGTTGCCACATCTGGGATTGCGGTTACTCTTTTGCCTGGTGGTCGAACAGCTCACTCAAGATTCAAAATCCCAATAGTTCTTGATGAATTTTCTTTTTGCAGTATAGGGAGCAATTCTGATATTGCAAACCTAATAAGGCAAACCAAGCTTATTATCTGGGATGAGGCTCCTATGCAACACAGGCATGCCTTTGAGTGTTTAGACCGCTCCCTAAAAGATATTATAAAATCAGTTGATTTATCACGAGCTGACATGCCGTTTGGAGGAATAACCGTGTTGCTTGGGGGTGATTTTCGCCAAATTCTCCCTGTAATAACATATGGAGAGCGTGGTGAAATTGTCTCAGCATGCATTACCCAATCCCGTCTATGGTTTATTTGTAAGATATTCATTCTTTCTCAAAACATGTGAACAAAGGAAGCTCTGCACAGGAAGTTGAAGATTTGAAATTATTTGCACAATGGGTATTGGACATTGGCGATGGGAATGTCCTTCCTCCAGCAAGTCAATTATCACAATGTGGTGAAAATGATATTGTCATTCCAGCCCAATTCTGCGACCTAGGTAATGAGAACTCTGTTGACAACATGATGAAGACAACATACCCTAATTTCATAAAAAATTGCCAGGATCCAAAATATTTGAGTGAGCGTGCCATTTTTACACCAACAAACCAAACAGTTTCTCATATTAATGCGCTCATTGTTGAAAAGCTTCCTGGAGAATCCTATTCTTATTTTAGTGTTGACAGTGCTGAAGATTTTGGTGGCACTGATGCTGATCTCAACAATGCCTTTCCTATAGAATATTTGAACTCCATTAGCCTCCTTGGTATGCCAGTTCATGAATTGAAGTTGAAAGTTGGTGCTGTGGTTATGCTTATGCGTAATTTAAGCCAGACACTTGGCCTTTGTAATGGGACTCGGATGATAGTGACTAATTGTTCGAAATTTTGTGTCGAATGCGAAGTAATATGTGGTTCATTTGTTGAGACTCGACACTTTATTCCACGCATGGAATCATGCCCTTCTGAAACTCGGATGCCATTCAAGTTGATTAGGAAACAGATGCCCCTCCAACTGTGCTATGCTATGACCATAAATAAAGCACAAGGTCAATCATTACAAACAGTTGGTCTATTTCTCCAGAAATCTTGCTTCACACATGGTCAGTTTTATGTTACGGTCAGTCGTGTTACATCTCCGCATGGTTTGAAGATTTTTGTAGACGATGAAGCCGGCTTACCATCAAATATTACCCAAAATGTTGTCTACAAGGAGATCTTTTACTCACTACCAAAGGTGTAGATTGTATTCCATTAAGTTTGTCAAGCTTCTTTATGGACTTGAATCTTTTTTTTTTTGGAGTAATATGTAAATTACACTTGCCCTTTGCTATCAATCTTTGTTCACATAGCATTATACCAAAATGAAGTTAATGGAAGTAAAAATTTGCCGAATAAGTACACGACTAATACAAAGCTGAACAAATCGAACAAGTCGTTAACGTTTTGTCTAACGTTTACAAAACGGGCTATTAACAAAATGATTTTCAATAGGATTAGTACTAAATAACATGCCTGTTAACTCTGAAAGCTTTCTTATACCAGTGTAATACGCGTTAACATACACTTGAAAGGTGTAGTTACTAAGGTAAACAAAGTTCAGTATCTGTCAAGCCTTCAGTTTAATTGCGGAGGTGAAGTCCTTCCATCCTTCCCCAAAATGGCAACTTTTCGCTGACCAGTTTACTCCCACTGACCATTGCTTTGTTCCACAAATTAAGTTCAGCTCTCTGCCTACAGTCCACTTCTGAAAATAAGGCAATATGGACTGACCAATGTACTATGGAGAGAACAAGATAATTGGTTAGGTCAGCAGTTATGACTGTAGTGATGTTAAAACAGAGTTTGTATACATACCACTCCGTGTCCCCCGGGACCAACATGTTTTCCTTTTAGCTGCACGGTAAAAGAAGGTAAGCTAGAACCAGTGTCATCATCCAACAGTTCTGAAAATTCCCTTGTTTTGGAAATGTTAGAAATTAGTACTTAAGTTGGCGTTCAATATTAGTATATCATGAGAAATTTGTAGGTTGGCAATACATATGTAATCTTATTTCCATTACCAGCAGTGGCAACACCAATATCCTCACTATTATCAGACAACGCTATGACTGGGCATTCTGTTTGTCTCATTACATCTTGCAACTGTAGCTTAGATCGTATGTGATCAAAGACATCCTCTCCCTTGTCATTATAAACAGATAGTAGAAAATGCGACCTTCCAACAAAATCGAAGAAGATGACATATTTGTCTTTGATGGAGTACTTCAGAATCAATTTTTGAAGACCCTCAAGTCTACATTTTGAACTTGAATACTGAACACAAAACTCGAACCCATCTGGCATTAATAAATGCACATTATCTAGCAAAAGGATACCATATTCCTGTTCGAAGACCCTTGGTACATCCTGTACCATTGTAAAATACTATGAAACTCTTAATAACCAACGTATGACAATCTAATTATGCATGAGTAGTTGAAAGCAACCCACCAAGGAAGTCGTCATTAAATTTGTATAATTTACTAGCTTCAGCCATTTCATTACAGATTTGCCCTGTGACACACCTGTCAATTAACAATCATTACTAAAACTTCAATATTATTGTATTTGCACTGTTATTAAGAAACTAAGATTTTAGTAGACTACTTGAGTTATTGAATTTTGCTACATTACTTTTCTCAAAAACTGCTACTTCAAATCTGTTAGGTATTCCTGTTTTTAGAAAGATTATAATGTCACCTTCACAGAGCTCCCCTTCTTTTGCAAAATCACGCCAGTTTTTGTTGAAAAAAACCTCTCCATTTATATAATGCAAGTCAATGTTCCACATCAAAGACTTAAAGCCTATCTGAAGTGAAGTGACAGAATCTTCGAATCCAAGAATCTGTAATGCCTCTTTACAGAATATCTGCATCAAATTGTATAACCATCATCTATGTTTTTTTATGTAAATCACTCCACAATTTCTATCGAGTGAAGTTTACCTGATTGTATATTTTTGGCTGCAAATGTTTTTCTAAAATCATCAATTCATAACAGCCACTGTTGCAGTTTGAACAGTTGTAGCTAAACTGACCAAACAATTTATCTAGAGCCAAATCACTTCTCTGATAAAAACAATCATTCAACCAAACTGCTTTAGGATTAGGACGACAAACTTTATTCACCACAATATCCTTTACATTGTAATGTACTTGTACACCATATATGTTGAATATTTCAAGTCTGAATTTGCCGCCACCGTTGTAAAAAACTACAAATAAATGGTATGGTTTCACGCAGTAATACTCGAACATTGTTTCTAAATCTTTAGTACATTGTTCCTCTCTGACATACCTTCCCCGCCACAAAGCACCAGTAGGTAATTCAACATAAACGCGCCCCCCTATACTGTCTCCATATTTGGCTAGGATTGTTGATGGCAAACTTTGAAAAAGTATAGGCGCAAAGATTATGTTATCCTTTAAAAAATACTGTTGAATTTCATTTCAAAGGATTGAACATCACTGGGAAATTATTAGCCAAAGTGAAGTAAGCATCAAATTAGTTGAAATGTCTGAATTTACTTACTATTGAACCACATATGTACTTATGCGGAAAGTTGAAGCTCACAAAACTTTCAGAAATCTTAGCACGGACGGTTGACATCCTTCGGGTTTTTTATAACTATGAAACTGGTCTTGGGCAAAATTAATCTTTGTTGTAGATAGTAAGAATGGAGTAATACATTACTAATACCTAACCAGACAAGTACATATTATTACCTCAAGTAGTTACTTAATGCAGTTTAGTCCGAAGTAATTAATGCACTCTAACCTGCCTATTACTTCTAGCATTTTTCTATTGGCCCGAGATCAAGACACTGTCTATGATTTGATGGTATAGTGATCGAGGAAATGTATTAAGTAAAAATTCCCGCCTGCACCGATTTCCCGCCTCTGCTTAATATCCTGGACAATTAGTTCAAAATTAGCACACAAAAATGTGCGTTTAATGCGTGCAGGTAGGGGTGTACACGGGTTTGTAAAACTGACCAACCCAATCCAAACCGATCATTTTTTGACCAATCCAATCCGAAATTTTTTAACCTGACACATATTTGGGTTAAGAAAATGTTAATCCAATTTAATTGGGTTGGATATGGGTTTCGGTATTTTTTATCCGACCCAACCCAACCCGAATAGAAAATAATATATTTTAAAATTTTACTGCAAAATCCAGCCCATTATGCCTATGTCCAGTCCATGTATTCATTACGGGAGTTTAGTGTGTGTCTATGTGTATGTGATTCAAAGCAAAAAAAACCCAAAATCCTAAACTATTTGAGTTAAGCCGCTTTGTCCTTCTACCTTTAAAAGAAAATAAATTTCGCCGTCTCACTTCTACCTTAAAAATATTAGTTTTATATATTTAATAACCAATAAAAACGATCCAACCCGATTCAAACCGAAGTACTATAAATTTGTTTGGGTTACGAACTTACACTGTTCGGGTTGGGTTGAAATTTTGAAAACCCGATTTAATTGGGTTGGGTTGTTAAATTCGATTAACCCGCCCAACCCGAATCGTGTATACCCCTACGTGCAGGATTTGAAATGCAAAATTATCCCCTTTTTAATATAACATATGAATCTAAAGTATGCCCAAAAAATTTTGAAAATCATATCAGGAAATGATATTGACACAAAAAATTTAAATTATTGATAAAATAATTTCAGTTATAACATGGGACATAGTAAATCGAGATTGACATGAATCCTAGGTCATTTATCTTAAAATTTTAATATTTCATTTCATTGAAACCGGAAAAACACATTAGCACTGTGTACGTGGCCGTTGTAAATAATCCTATCGAACCAACCATAAAGCATAATTAATACTCCCTCCGTCCCACCCAATTCTTTACATTGGGGGACGGGGGCTCGACACGTATTTTAATGCACCTGTAAAGTATAGTTCCCTAAATTATTTTAAATTTTTTTCATTCTAAATAAAAATATAATGTTTGAACTTTTATTCAGTAAAAGAAAATTTTAAAAATAAACTATGGAATTATACTTTATAATAGCCTTAAAATGCGTGTCGAACATGAGAAAAAAACTGTAAAAAAATGAGTGGGACGGAGGGAGTAGTACACAGTGTAACCTATTAATCAATGCATATCTGAAGAAAATATTAATTCAGTTAGAAATATTTTAATATTTCTTGATAAATTAAATTGTCCAGTCCCCCCCCCCTCGATAATTATGTTGTTTATATAATGTGTGTTTAAAAAAACCTAAAAATTTTCATATTACATTGTGATTACTTTTCTTAGATAACTAGAATAACGTATTGGAATATTATAGTAGTTACGGATGCAATGTACAATATGCAAGGACCCGAATATTTGTTTAGAGGTAACTAATGAATTTTAGGAGGATTTGCAGAGAAGATATGTCTCAATAATGTGTATGGAAATTGTTTTATTATATCCAATGTTCGCTTATTTTAAAAAATTTAAAATTTATTATTTAAAATACAGTGATTATTCATTTATAGGCACCTAGAGCCTATACAATTTTAATTGATCACATTAATTAATATATTTAGCGAGATCATTCACGATGTTTCGCTAATTTTTTTTTTTAAATTTAATTTCAAGTTCTTTATTGTGAAGATAGCATACATTACTATTGCAGGAGTGGTAAATAAATTCAATACGAAATATACAAGATGCCTTAATTTTCACAATCGAACAACAATATTTTATTGAAAAATACAACATGTGTTAGGTCTCAAATATACTATATAAGAGAATGAATACAGTATAGAACAATCAAATTGATAATAGACAAGTAAATTAACTAACTGTTTTTGTATATAAGATCAAAAACTATAACAATAATATTATGTACTCTCTCAAAGAATGTTCAAGTATTCTTGAGAGCTGCTAGGTTACACGAATGATAAAACAATCAAAGACACACGTACAGTGTAAACCTATCTGTGTTTATATACTACATAGTTACATAATCAATTACTACTGATATGATTACATAAGTATGACTAGACAAAGATCATATCTAATAATTGATTGCTCCATTCCATAAGATGAGTAACCGACAGTTCCATGCAATCTTCAAGATCTTCAATCAAATCAATCACTGATTGATTTGCTGCTTCAACAAAGTCTGACACAAATACTGATGATAAATACTGATATCAAATACTGATATCAATCTTGTCAAACTC
>PHNY01054766.1:9067-25006 GCA_003724115.2 Anethum foeniculum
ATCAGACACAGTCTCAACGGATGACTCCAATGAATCTTCAACGGATAACTAAAGCTCTAATGAAGTTTCAACGGATAATCCCAATCAAGTTTCAACGGATGATCACTAAATAGCAGTTGACAGTGACTTGACATGACTGACAGAGTCACATGGGTTGAAAGTATACAAAAGGAATGTGGCAGCCTGATTAAGGTGTTTAGAGGATCATGAAGCAATTCCATTTCAATGCAAAACAGGAACGTTCAAAGATGCTGCAGTCTTCCCGGATTGCATTGGATAGAGAAATGAAGAAGCATGTGCTTGGACCTAGTTAATTAGAATATATTATGTTTGTTTCTTTGCACATGTATCTTGGTAGTATATAAAAACCAAGTGTAGCAAGTAGATTAGGTGTGATTCAGCATTGCAAGAAAAACACTTTGTAATCACTTGTAAGCAGCTGTCAATATATATCTCTGGTGGAGAATCAAATCCACCAGAAAGTTTTTAAATTTGAGTTCATTTACTTTGATTTATATATTGCAGTTAGTATCTTTTAATTTCAGAAAAATTATCTGAATTCCATTCAACCCCACTTCTGTAATTCAATTGTTGTATTGTTGGGAACTAACATCATGTAACGATTTTCAGCATCCAGTAAACTTTTGCTTACATAATAAATTGGGAATTGAACCTACCCTTCTTCCCTTACCAGCACTGCATTGATGGAATATTCCGAGACGGCAAAGTAGAGGACGAGAACTTCTCCTTCAACTTGTTTTGATAATAAAAGGGGCTACCTAACTGCTGCTTCAGCTTCTGTAAAGCAACTTCACACCCCCAACATCCACTCTAAGTCCTTTCCTTTCTTGATTGATGTGAATAATTCCTTACATTTTTCTGAGGACTTGGTCACGAACCTATTAATAGCAGCAACTCTTCCGCTGAGACACTGAACCTCCTTAATATTACGAGGTGAGCCATCTCGATCAAAACTTTAATTTTTCACAGGTTGGCCTCGATACCCCGATGATTCACTATAAATCCTAAAAACTTTCCGAACTCTATACCAGATAAACACTCTTGAAGGTTCAGTTTCATATGGAACCTTCTTAGAATATTGAACAATTCTGTATGGTGAGCTACATAGACAGCTGCAACCCTAGATTTTACTAACATGTCATCAACGTAGACTTCCATTAATTTTCCAATTTAATTTTTAAACATCCGGTTACGTCGCACCTGCATCCAAATGTATCAATATAGACCTCTATCCCTATTAGAGCTAGATAAAAATATCTACATCTTCATGATTTATACTAAAAATAAGTATATTTCCTAAAAATAATTTAATACTATATGCAAAATTCGAACTTGTCTTTTTTCTTTAGTTTTTGGATAATTTTAGTTGTATAGTTCTTTTTAGATCATCAATAAATTATATATTATTTTACGAGTTTCGCGTGGGCTCTAAAATCGTCAAATTCTGATTTCTAGAACTCAAGATAAAAATGAAATAAAATTCGTATAATTAAGTACTTAATGCAAAATTAATATATGTATCTTCTATTTAGTTTCCGGATAACTTTAGTTGGTTCATAATTTTTAGACCATCGCTAAATTAAAGATAATTTCGTGAGTTTCGTGTGGGCTGTAAATTTGTCAAAATTTGAATTCTAGAACTCAAATAAAGATGAAATTAAATCAAAAATAACCCAAATTTTTTAATTAAAATAAATAAGTATTTTTGATAATTTTTAATTAAAATAAATAAATATTTTTTGACATATAAAAATGTGTAATATATGAATATGTTAAATTATGTAACTATTGTATTTAAATTAAAATTATTAACTAACTATGGTTAATATAATTGGATAAGAATGGTAAATGAGGAATTTTTTTAACACAATACGATTGGTCTAAAATTTAGGAGTGCTTTATTATTGGTTTAAAATAATTTAAAATTTTCTGATTGGTTAACTGCATACTTGGGTAAACATATATATATTATAATAAAAGAAGGATATATATGGAAATAGGAGATTTGTAATTTGATTGGTCTATTTTTTAGGTATGACCTCCCATTGATTAAATTTGAATGAAAAAAAATATATGATTGGTTAACTAATGGGTATATTCATATATTATAATAAAAGAAGAATATGTATGGAAATATGAGATTTGTAATCTGATTGGTCTATTCTTTAGGTATGACCTCCCATTGGTTAAAATTGAATGAAAAATACGTGATTGGTTAACTAATGGTGTGGTTAACTCAGGTATTATAAAGAAGGATTTATTTGTTTATATTTATATATACATTATCATTCACAAATTATGAATATATTTCTTTGAGGATTTAATAAATTTGATTTTTTTTGAAATTATAGATATTTTACAAGTTATTTCAAATCTGAGCAAATCCGAATTTTTCAGATTTCGAGTTGAGTTAGATTTATAAGAAGTGAATTCTGATTGCTTTTAAAGTAATTTTTATTTTTTGAGTGTTAATTTATTAACCAAATAATGATAATACTCTTTTAGCGTATATTTAATATTTTAAATAATAAAATATATATTGTCTATTGGCTTATATACATTTATAAATATATGTTATTTACACATTATGAATATATTTTTTGAGATTTTAAAAAATATTTGACTTTTGAAGTTATGAATATTTTTCAAGTTATTTAAAATCAGAGCAAATTTGAACTTTTTAGATTTTGGGCTGAGTTATATTATAAAAATTCAAAATCCTTCTTTATCTAAATAATAGCCTAACATGAGTATAAAATTAGTGAGACAATTTATTCATGTGAAATGACGGATTTGCCCGTATTTTTATTATATTGAAAAAAAATGTAGTTAATGGGATTTGAACCTAAATATAGACATTTACTTGCACACTTCAATACCACTATGCCATCATGTATTTTGTGTTTTTAGTCATGCATTTAATATGTATGTGTAGCATGAAAATAAAATTTGGTATTTTATCATTGCAACTTATGGAATAGTATTATTTAATCATGATTTACTTTTCATATTTATTGATTTAGTTACATATATATTTCAAAATAATTGAAGTTACTACTCTATCAGTCCCGATTTATCTGTTTTGTTTGATTTTTTTTTATGTTCAAATTTAGCTAACTTTGAATAAATATTTCATATAGTATATGATCGAAACTTTTAAAAAATAAATTATTAGAAAATATCAAATACAAATTGGGTTTAATATATATCATTCGAAAAGTTTCAATCAAAAATTAAATCACTTTGATCATAAAAAATGATACATGACTAACAAATTGGATTATATACTAGATTGTATATAATGATGGATTTGTGAAAATAAACATGTATTTATATTACTCATAAGACATAATACATTCTTTCATTTAGATCATCACGATGATAATATATCTTTTGGACGAATTAATTTTTTAGGAAAGATGATTTTAAAGTTATACGTACCTAAATATTGAGGTGAGGTGATTCATGTAGGGACTTAAGTATATGAAATTTATGAAAAATATTAAAGGAGAAACAAATTATGTTAATTATTAAAATATTCTTTTTGTTACCCCCATAAGATTTTTCATCTTAGAGTGAATATAAATATTAATATATCGACTAAGTGGACTAGACAATACACTGATATTTTGAATAATTTTTAATACTAATAAAATAATGTTGATATATTAATAATAAAGAAATATTTTTCACAATCAAGATAACTTCCCGGAATAAAAAACTTAGAAATCAATGAAACAATCGATATTCAAGTACAAAAAAATATTGAAAGCCTGATCAATTAAAGATCTCACATTAGTCACCTTTTAATATTTTTAAATAGATGTCTGCAGATGGTAATTACACAATTCTAGCAGATATTTAAACGTTCAACATTTCACTATTATTAGAATATAGAACTTATAGATACTATTTGACTTGGCATGTCCGACAAGAAGGGTGGTATGTTTTTAAGATCTGCAAAGGAATTTCATGGTCCTCCATGTGGTGGACCAATTGCACGAGATCATATGGGGACGTTTGTCTAATTTTTCTTGGCAAACTTTAGTTACTACACAGTTTTTAGGGTAGAAGTATTATTCATAACCAAAGCTCTTGAGCTAGAAAGAAATTTTCAAATAAAATATTTGGAAGTTCACCTTGATAGTCTAACTTGTGTGTAAATTATTAAACAAAATAAAAATGACAGAATGAACGTGCTAATGATCTTAACTACTGTCGCGATTTGATAAGAAGCTCAGATTGGATGATGACGATATATCATGTATATCGAGAGGATATCCGTGCTACATAGTGATTATCAATGAAGGGGTTACATGGGATGAAAAATTTCAAATATTGAAAAGCTTTTCTATGAAGTTTAGTAGATTTTTAGTTGGAGATAATAGAGGCGCGGTTTGACAACGATTAGTCCCTCAATGGGAAGCTTGATTTAGTTTTATTTTTTATTATTTTTGGTTGGTTTATTCCTGCCCCCGATGGATTTTTTTTTTTGTATTATTTCATGGGAAATACTAGCTAATTAATTATATGTATCAGAACTTGTACTCATTCAGTTACATGTAGATATATATTAGTATTAAAATTAAAATTTTACATACAAATCATACATACCGATAGTCAATTAACTTATATGAGGTATACTTGCGATATTACAAATTTTATTAATAAACAAATAATTGAAAACATTTTACTACGCATTGGGAAAAAAATATCGAAAATGACTCGTGCCTCGCACGGGTTAATTATTAAAATACTCTTATTTATTATTCTAAAGTAAATTTTAGTATTTTATCATTGCAACTTATAGGATAATATTTTTTTTATCATGATTTTACAATATTATTCAAGATTACAATATTAGGCAACCAAAAATTGTATTATATAGTTAATATTTTTATATTAAAATTTAGCTAATTTTGAATAAATATTTCATATAGTATATGATAGAAACAATTAAAAAACTATATCATTAGAAAGTATTAAATACATATTCTGTTTAATATATATCATTAGAAAATTTTCAATCAAAAATTAAGTTGTTTTGATCATAAAAAATGATATATGACTAATAAATTGTGGAATAGTAAGATTTGAAATAACAATAATTAAAAATAATAATAATAATAAAATAATATTTAAATGAAATACAAGATTATAAAATTAATTATTAATACTATTTTTAGAATGATTGGTGATTAGGTTACTAGACTATATATAATGATTGATTTATCAAAATAAACATGTATTTATATTACTCATACGACATAATACATTCTTGATAATCACGATTATAGTATATATTTTGGAAGAATTTTTTTTTAGGAAATATGATTTTAAAGTTAAACGTATCTAAATATTGAGGTGATGTGATTAATGGTGAGACTTAAGTATATGACATTCATAAAAACACTAAAGGCAAAACAAATTATGTTAATTATTAAAATACTTTTTTTGTTACACCCGTAATATTTCTCATCTTAGAGTGAATATAAATTAGTATATTGACAAAGTGGACTAGACAATACACTAATACTTTGAACAATTTTTGATACTAACAAAATAATGTTGATATATTAAAAATAAAGAAATATTTTTTACAATCAAGATATCGTCACAGAATAAACAACTTAGAAATCAATGAAATAATTGATATTCAAGTAAAAAAAATTGAAAGATTGATCCATCAAAGTTCTCACATTAGTCACCTTTTAATATTTTTTAATAGATATCCGTAGATGGTAAGTTACAAAATTCTGGCAGATATTTAAATGTTCAACATTTCACTATTATTAGAATATATGATATATATATATATTATTTGACTTGGCATGTCCAGCAAGAAGGGTGATATTTTTTCAAGATCTGCAAAGGGATCTCACGGTCCTCCATATGGTGGAGCAATTATACGAGATTATATGGGAACAGTTGTCTCATATTTCTTGACAAACTTTAGTCACGACACAATTTTTAGGGTAAAAGTACTATCCATAACCAAAGCTTTTGAGCTAGGGAGAAATTTTCAAATAAATCATTTGGAAGTTCCCCTTGATAGTCTGATTTGTGATCAAATTCTTAAACAAAATGGTAATGACAGAAATGAACGTGCTTATGATCTTAACTATTGTCGCGATTTGATTAGAAGTTCAAAGTGGATGTTGACGATATATCGTGTATATCGAGAGGGTAACCGTACTACATATTGATTAACAAATGAAGGTGTTTTACGGGATGAAATGTTTTGAATATTGAAAAGCTCTCCTCGGAAGCTTAGTAGATTTTTAGTCGGAGATACTAGAGGCACAGTTTGGCAACGATCATCTCTCAATAGGAAGTTTGATTTATTTTTATTTTTATTTTTGGTTTCTTCCTGTCCCAAGTGGATATTTTTTTGTATTATTTCATGGGAACATACTAGCTAATTAATTATATTTATTAACCTTTTGTATAAAAACACATAAAAGCTAAATTATTTTTACTAATTAAGTACATGCATATATATTAGTATTAAAATTAAAATTTTACATATAAATCATACATACCGATAGTCAATCAACTTATATGAGGTATATTTGCGATATTAAATTTTTTTATTAATAAAGAAAAGAAATTATCGAGAACATTTTACTATGTATTGAAAAAAAAAACTAGAAAATTACTCGTGGCTCGCACGGGTTATTATGCTAGTTAGTTATAATGGTATAAACATGTTATTAAAATCAATATATAATATATAGTAAAATAATTGTGATGGACTTTATATTAAAATAGTTATTTTTAAATAAATATTAAATATGGAAATTAATTTAAAATACATAATTGCATATTGTAATTTATTTCAAAATTAAAATAGTAATTTTTAATAAATATTCTTTGATATTAAAAATATGTTATATGAATATGTCAAATAAAATCTTGCATATAAATTATAATTTTTAACTAAACATGGTTAATAAAGTTGGATGAGAATATTAAACAAGGAAAATTCTTGATATAGTAGTATTCGTCTAAAATTTAGCAATCCGTTCTGATTGATTTTAAATAATTTATAATTTTCTAATTGGTTAATCGATGTTTTTTTTTTTTTTGAAATAGTGGTTAATCGATGTTACTTTATACGTGGGAAGAAAATATATAGTTTACTTCTATTAACATTTTATTAAAAGTATAAACAATATAAATAAAAAAAATATAAGATATTAACAAGGATTGTAAAGCTAGTAGAAAATAATATCCAAAATTAATTACGTACAAAAATAATAATATCCAAAATATTTAAAATGCGTTACTAGAGTGTAGTCCCACTATAAAATCCCCTCGTCTCCCCCTCTCTTCAACAATTACACACACAAAACCCTCTCAAAAACACACACTAGTCCCTTGCTCTGTCTCTATATCTACAACATATACATACATCTCTCTCTATCTCTCTGCAAGGTTCAGTATACATCTCAATCAGCGATTTCTCGTCTCTCAGTCAGGTGCGTTTTATATACATACATGTATGTATATATAGTTGTTTTATGATCTGCGCTTTATATAATTGTTGGTTTTGTATGTATATAGATAGATTTTGATGATACTTACATGTTTTTTACAGTCTATGAAGTAGTGGAGAAGTGAAAAGAGGCGTTATGGCAACCCTAAGATCGAGCTTTCCGTCGAGGCTGCGGCAACTGTTATCAGCCCGAGGAGTCATGAGTCCATCCATTAAACTCGTCTCCGAAACTGTGAGACTTTTCAATTTTGTTTTTAGTTTTTGTAATTTTTTTAATGTTCGGAATGATTGTTTTAATTTACTGGTAGAGGCTTATGGTTTTGTGTTTTTATAATTATATACTCTATCGTTTATTTATATTTTGTTGTCGTCGGAATAATTGTTTTTTATTGATTTTTGTTTTGTATAGTTGTGGACTGATTGAGTGGATTGCTTGTGTGTATGTGTAAATTTTGTTGACTTTAATCAACGAGGCATTTTGAAAAGAACGAAATTGGTTGTGGATACTTATATTTGCTAAACTGGTAGTGTTATTATAGTCACATTACTTGTAATAAACAATAATATATCTTTGAATTGTGAAGATTTGTAATTTGAATTAGATGATCTTGCAACGGATGGAATCCAACAATGTACCTTTAATTTGGATATATATAATTTGGATTACATTTTGTGGTGTTTGGAATGGTTATCAACTAGTATTTTTATTGTAGTGCAAGAGCAAAAAAAATGTTTTCTTAAATAAGGTTGAATGCTGTTTCCGAAAAAGCTGATAATTTAAAGCTTGATTCGAGTAGCTCTTGTCTGATTTGTGGTATCCATCTTAGTCAGAAAGATGGAATCCTGAATTCCCTTGGTTACAGAGGGTATGCTACCTGTAGTGGTATAAGTCCTAGCTTTTGCAATTTCAGTGTACAAGAAAGAAGTGATAAAATGTAAGAAGTTTTAATTTTAGGGTATCGTTTGTAATCATACTTAAGAGGCTTAGATAGTCCTTTTAATAAAATTTTTACTGCATTTTAATTATCTATATGTCTATTTAATGTGCTGGTAGTAATAATGCTCTTCTGTAGGTAGCCTAAAATGACATAATCTTGACGAAGTATTCAAGTGGTCATTAAAACGTAGAGCAGTGTTGCAGTATGCATTTTGATTGACAAAAGCATTAGCATAACACTGTTTGTGATAAAAAGAGTGTCTTATTATACCTTGTATGCTTAATTGTGATAAGCTGTATCTTTTCACTGTTCTCACTTTGCGTTTTATCTTCTCCATCTCTTTGTACTTGCAGCCTCCTGAGATACAGGCGTTCATTGATAAAGTCCTAATGTGTCCATTACAAGATATAGAATTACCACTTTCCGGCTTTCGATGGGAGTACGGAAAGGTAGTAAGCTATTAATACTTGTTTGTTATTTCTCAGTGCTTTATAGGTTTTGTGGTTCAAACACTAATTCTATTTTTTGGTCAGGGAAATTTTAATCACTGGAGGCCACTGTTTCTTCATTTTGATACATACTTTAAAGCATATATATCAGGTAGGAATGACCTCCTTTTGGCAGATGAACTATTAGAAGACGATGCCCCATTTCCCAAGCAATCAGTCCTACAAATTTTACGGGTGATGCAGATCATTTTGGACAACTGCCACAACAAGGTCTCATTTAGTGGCTTGGAGGTATAATGGATGATTATGTGACTTATCTATTACATATTAGATTTTATGACTTAGTGGACATTTATCGCTCATTAACATTTTTGTGCATCTCATTTTAAATTTTAGGCCATTATCATTGTGTTCTTACAACCTATTTGATGTCTATCTTTTTGGTGTTTCCATTCAGCATTTCAAGCTCTTGCTTGCTTCAACTGATCCTGAGATTCTGATATCATCTTTGGAGACTCTTTCGTCGTTGGTGAAAATTTCTCCGAAACTGCATTTTAGTGGGAAGTTGGTTGGATTGGGTTCGATAAATTCTTGTCTTCTATCACTAGCACAGGGGTGGGGAAGCAAAGAAGAGGGTTTGGGTTTATATGCATGTGTCATGTTAAATGAGAAAAGCCAGGAAGGAGGGCTCAGTTTGTTTCCTTCTGATCTACAGAATGAAACTGATAGATCACAATATCGAGTAGGCTCCACTCTTTATCTTGAATTGCATGGTGTTAATTCTCAAAACATTAAAGGTTCAGGTGTTATTCACATCCCTGATCTCCATTTGTGGAAAGAAGATGATCTCTCCCTCATGGAAATGTGTATTAAACAGTACAATGTTCCTCCTGAATTAAGATATTTGTTGTTAACCAGAATCAGATATGCTCATTCTTTCTGGTCATCTAGAATATGCAAGCTGTACAGCAGGATCTGCCTTCTTTCCTTTGGTGTACTTGTCCAGGCTAGTGATTCACACGATAAACTAGTGTCATTCCTTGCTAATGAGCCTGAGTACACAAATGAATTAATCAGGATCGTGAAATCTGAAGATACAATCTCTGGAAATATTAGAACACTGGCAATGCATGCCTTGGGATCTCAGTTAGCTGCGTATTCGTCATCTCAAGAAAGGGCACTTATTTTGAGTGGATCGAGCATCAGTTTTTCTGGGGTAAACCGCATGATTCTCCAAAACGTTCTACAGAAATCTATTTTATCAATGAATAGCTCCAATGACCCATCATCAATTGCTTTTGTTGAAGCTCTCCTACAATTTTATCTGCTTCATGTTGTTTCTACATCAAGTTCACGTAGTGGTACTCGTGGGTCAGGAATAGTGCCCACATTTATGCCTCTATTTGAAGATTCTGATATGTCGCATCTGCACCTTGTGTTTTTAGCTGTGAAGACTCTTAAAAAGCTCATGGACTACAGTAATTCAGCAATGGCTCTCTTTAGAGACTTGGGGGGAGTGGAGCTTCTGATGAGTAGATTGCAGATAGAAGTGGACAGAGTGATAAATGCAACCGCTGATGATAAGTTGATGAACAGTGGTGAATCCTCAAGGCATTATGATGACATGATATATTCTCAGAAGAGGCTTATCAGGGTTTTATTGAAAGCCCTAGGATCTGCTACCTATGCACCAGCAAACACTTTAAGATCTCAGAACAATGTCTCTTTACCCTCCACTCTTTCCCTCATTTTTAAGAATTTAGAATTTTTTGGGGGTGATGTATATTCCTCAGCTGTGTCAGTAATGAGTAAATTAATTCATAAAGACCCAACTTGTTTTCCTATTCTGGATGAATCGGGCCTTCCAGATGCTTTTCTGTCATCAGTTGTAAGTGGAGTACTTCCTTCGTCTAAGGCTCTTATGTGTGTTCCGAATGGTCTTGGTGCAATTTGTCTCAATGCCAAAGGCCTAGCGGCTGTGAAAAGAACTACAGCATTACGGTTCCTTGTTGACATATTCACAAACAGGAAGTATATATTAGCAATGAGTAGTGCTGTTGTTCCTCTGGCAAAAGCTGTAGAAGAGCTTTTGCGCCATGTATCTTCGTTGAAGAGCGTTGGCGTTGATTTAATCATTGAAATTATCAATAAGATTTTCTTGATAGGGGACTCGAAGCTTACTGCGCCCTCGGAAAAAGTTATTGGAAGTACGTCAATGGAAACGGATACTGACAATGAGGAAAACAGGAGTTCTTGTTTACTGGTTGGAGAAACAGATCCAACTTTGGAAGGAGTCAATGATGAACAATTTATCCAACTTAGCATATTTCATGTGATGGTCCTAGTTCACAGAGCAATGGAAAATTCTGAAACATGTAGGTTATTCGTGGAGAGGTCAGGAATTGAAGCTTTACTTAAGCTTCTATTACGGCCAAGTATTGCACAGTCATCAGAAGGAATGTCAATTGCTTTCCACAGCACCATGGTCCTTAAGGGTTTCACCCAACATCATTCTGCTCCTTTGGCACGCGCATTTTGTTCCTCTCTCAAGGATCAATTGAAAAAGGCTCTGACAGTATTTGACACAGTTGCAGGTTCCTTTTTGCTGGACCCTAGAGTGACACCAGATAGTGGTATATTTTCTTCACTTTTTGTTGTTGAATTTCTTCTATTTCTTGGTTCGTCAAAAGAAAGTCGCTGGGTAAATGCACTGCTTACAGAATATGGTAATGGTAGCAAAGATGTTTTGGAAGATATTGGTCGTGTTCAGCGTGAAGTTCTGTGGCAACTTGCGCTGCTTGAAGATGCTAAGCTTCAGATAAAAGATGATGATACTGAATCTGGAGAGGTGCTGCGGCAGTCAGAATCAAGTATTAATGAATTTGAAGACCAAAGGGTCAACTCATTTAGGGAATTTCTCGATCCTTTGTTAAGCAGGAGAATGTCAGGTTGGAGTTTTGAATCCCAAATTGTTGACCTTATAAATATGTATCATGATCTTACTCGTGCATCCGGCCTTCAACAAAGACAGGGCAGGAATGGCACTTCAGATTTGCGGCTGGGAGCCAGCCAGCGTCTGCATCAGCCTAGTGCCAGTGTTAGCATTGGGTCTAGTGGCAAGAAGGAAGATGACAAACAGAAATCTTATTATTCTTCTTGCTGTGACATGGTGAAGTCACTGTCTTCTCATATCACTCATTTATTTCAGGAGCTGGGAAGAGCGATGTTTCTTCTCTCTCGTCGACGAGATGATTTGGTAAATGTGTCTCCTTCCTCAAAATCAGTGGCTTCTATTGTTGCTTCTGTTGCCCTTGACCATATGAGTTTTGGAGGTCATGCTCTCAGTGGGTTGGAGGCATCTGTTTATGTCAAATGTCGTTACTTTGGTAAGGTTGTAGATTTCGTCGATAGTATTCTTCTTGATAAGCCGGAATCGTGCAATCCTGTTATCTTAAATGCTTTATATGGACGCGGGGTTGTTCAGTCAGTTTTGACCACATTCGAGGCTACCAGTCAGCTTCTTTTTACAGTTAACAGAACTCCTGCATCTCCAATGGACACCGATGAGGGGATTCTAAAGCAGGAGGATTTAGATGGAACTGATCATTCATGGATATATGGTTCATTGACGAGCTATGCTAAATTGATGGGTCACCTTGTTACTTCATCTTTTATATTAGTCCCATCTACGAAACACTTGCTGACACAGCCTCTAGTGAATGGAAATATACCATTTCCTCGGGATGCGGAGTCATTGGTGAAAGTCTTGCAATCTGCAACACTCAAGGTACTGCTACCTGTTTGGTCACATCCCCAGTTTACTGACTGCAATCATGATTTCATTGCAACTGCTGTTTCTATCATTCGACACATTTATTCTGGGGTGGAAGTGAAAAATGTGAGCAATACTATAGCACGTTCATCTGGTCCTCCACCAAATGAAACTACTATTTCCACAATTGTAGAGATGGGGTTTTCCAGGCCTCGGGCTGAAGAGGCATTAAGACAGGTTGGATTAAATAGTGTTGAGCTTGCAATGGAATGGTTGTTCTCACATCCCGAAGAAGTACAAGAAGATGATGAATTAGCACGTGCACTTGTTATGTCCCTTGGAAGTTCTGGATCAGATATAAGAGAAGATCTTACGAATGAGATCAGTGAGCAGATAGAGGAAGAAGTTGTTCAACTTCCTCCAGTTAGAGACTTGCTATCAACTTGTACGAAGCTTCTGCAAATGAAGGACTCCTTGGCCTTTCCAGTTAGAGACCTTCTTTTACTGATATGTTCCCGAAACAATGGTGAATACAGATCAGTTGTTATTTCATACATCATAGAGCAGGTGAAGCTCTCTAGCGCAATCTCTGACAGTGGTACTAGTAACATGCTAGCCTCACTTTTTCATGTTATTGCTCTAATTCTGAATGAAGATGTGGCGTCACGAGAAGTGGCTTCAATGAGTGGACTGGTCAAGGTTGCCTCAGATATACTTTCTGTCTGGGTTTCTGGTTTACATGACAAAGGAGTTCCCCACGTTCCTAAATGGGTTTCAGCTGCTTTTGTTGCTATTGATCGACTTGTGCAGGTGGATCAGAAACTTAGTGATGATATTTTGGAGTTGTTGAAGAACAGTGATAATGGTAGTCAGAGGTCTTTGGTAATAGATGATGTGAAACCATACAAGCTGGGGTTGGCCAATGGATTGAAGTATATTGATATACAGGAGCAGAAAAGCCTTGTTGAGATTGCTTGTTCTTGTATGAGAAATGAGCTTCCTTCTGAAACAACACATGCTGTTCTGCAATTATGTTCTTCACTTACCAGAAACCATTCTGTAGCACTTAGTTTTCTTGATGCAGGGGGTTTGCCTTTGTTGCTTTCCTTGCCAACTAGTAGTATGTTTGTTGGGTTTGACAATGTTGCTGCTGCTATAATCCGACATATTCTTGAAGATCCCCAGACACTGCAGCAATCAATGGAACATGAGATTAAGCATAGTATTGCTACTGCAACTAACCGACAGTCCAATGGTAGACTCTCACCTCACAACTTTCTCCTAAATTTAACTTCTGTCATTTCACGAGATCCAGTAATTTTTCTGCGGGCTGCACAATCTGTATGCCAAGTTGAGATGGTAAGTGAAAGACCATATATAGTGTTACTCAAAGATCGCGAGAAGGATAAGCTAAAAGAGAAAGGGAAGGAGAAAGAAAGGGGAGAGGAGAAGGACAATTCACAGTCTACTGATGGAAAGGGTGTGCAGGGAAAGCTTTCTGATGTAAATTCGAAAAATGCCAAAGTTCATAGGAAACCTCCACATAGTTTTGTTAATGTAATAGAGCTTCTTTTGGATTCAATGATTACTTTTTTCCCTATGAAAAATGAAATGGCAACAGGAGATTGTTTATCATCAAAAGATATGGACATTGATGTTGCTGCAAGTAAGGGTAAAGGCAAGGCTGTTGCCTCTGCTCCTGAAGAGATTGAAGTCAACAAACAGGAGTCTTCTGCATCTGTGGCAAAGATTGTGTTCATTTTGAAGCTCTTAACTGAGATTCTGCTGATGTATAGTTCATCTGTTCATGTTCTCCTCCGGAAAGATGCTGAGGTTATCAGTTGTCGATCTCTTCCTCATAAGGGTCCTGCTGGCATGTGCTCTGGTGGTATACTTTACCACATTCTCCATGAATTTATTCCATGTTCCCAAAACTCTAGGAAGGATGAGAAAATTGTGGTTGATTGGAGGCATAAGTTGGCAAGCCAGGCTGGTCAGTTTCTAGTTGCTACTTGCGTTCGTTCCGCGGAGGCTAGGAAGAGGGTGTTTATGGAAATTGGTTATATTTTTAAGGATTTTGTTGATTCTTCTGAAGGTTTCAGACCACCAGAGAGCATCATCCAAGCTTTTGTCGATTTGCTCAATGATGTTCTGGTTGCTCGTACACCCACAGGTTCTTGCATTTCAGCTGAAGCTTCTGTCACTTTCATAGATTTAGGTCTGGTAAGATCAATTACTCGGACTCTACATGTCTTGGACTTGGATCATGGTGATTCACCTAAGGTTGCTTCTGGGATTGTGAAAATTCTCGAGGTGGTTACCAAAGAACATGTTCAAGCCGCTGAAAATAATACCGCGAAAGTTGAAAGCTCCACAAAGCCTTCTGAGCAAGGTCCGGCTGGAAGAACAGATAGCGGTCCTAACACATCACAAGCTATGGATACTGTGCTTCAACCAAATGTGGCTTTTGTGCCAACTGATCATGTTGAGTCTATTAACTCTGTTCAGATCTATGGTGGATCTGAGAATATCACAGATGATATGGAACATGACCAGGATGATGAAGGTTCCGCTCCACCAAATGAAGATGATTACATGCATGAAACTTCTGATGATGCAAGGGTCCTACAAACTGGACTTGATACCGTAGGCATAAGATTTGAAATTCAGACTAATGTTCGAGAAAATCTCGGGGAAGATGATGACGAGGATATGTCAGGTGATGAGGGTGAAGAAGACGATGAAGACGGGGGTCATGAGGAACACAATAACCTTGAAGAAGAAGTTGCGTATCTGCCACATACCGATATAGATCAAGATGACCATGAAATTGATGAAGATGAGTTCGAGGAAGAGATATTGGATGTGGATGACGATGAAGATGATGACGCTGACGATGATGAAGGTGAAGGTCTTATACTTAGGCTGGGTGATGGAATGAATGGAATTAATATGTTAGACCATATTGAGGCCTTCGATAGTGATCAAAACATTTCCAATGAATTTCATGTGATGCCTGTTGATCTCTTCGGTTCAAGACGTCAAGGACGTACTACCTCAATATACAATCTCCTAGGGAGAACGGGTGACAGTGTTGCTACCACCCAGCATCCACTCTTGGAGGAGCCTGCTTCTGTGTTACCCAGCATCCCCCCCAGACAATTAGGTATCTGTGCCCGGTGTTCAGTTTACTCTAATTTATCTTCATTTTTTCTTCTTTTCTCAACAAATCTGGGGACTTCCAGCTAACTAATATATATA
>PHNY01054794.1:302-12927 GCA_003724115.2 Anethum foeniculum
ACCTAACCAACTTACAGTTAACATTATCTACGTTGGTCCATGTACCAACTAATCCGTACATTTTCATATTTCCTCTTAAAGTCGTAAAGACCAGACTATTGTTCAGGCAACTCCAATACTTTATTGCTTCAATTAATTCATATCTAATGCATCCATAGTTATAATTACTACTATCCTTCAAACTTTTCACATATAGAATTAACAGGAAAAATTAATGTGAATTCAGAAATCTCATCACTTTATTTCAATTTTTAATTTTAGATTTTTTTTATTCCGTCAAAATTATTCTATCAACAAATAATTTGTCTATAAATAATGTATCCGACCTGCGTTTAAATTTTTCCCCGACAGATATATAAGATCGTATCACGCTAAACATATATTGTAATATTTATTAGGTATTTATTATCTAACAAAAATATATATGATGTTTTATAAACGAGAAGAAGGTTTGGTCTCCAACATATACAAAATAAATACTCCCTCCACTCTCTGAATTGTATACATAATTTTTTCAATATTCGACACGCATTTCAAGTTGAATATAAAATATGTTTTCGTAATTTATTTTTAAAATTTCATCTTTTTTAATTAAACTTCAATGTTAAACTTTTATTTAGAAAAGAAAAAATTTAAAATTATTTATGAAGTTATGTTATAAATAAACGTTAAAATACGTGTCAAGTCATCATTCCCCAATTTATACTACTCAAGAGGACGGAGGGAGTACTTTATTACCGAATAATAAACCCACAAAATTGTACTGTAACATCATTTTCCGAGGAGACCGAAAACATATTTGGTGTTTAAGTTCTGTAATGCGCACGAATTCAGGCAGCACTAATTAGTTAGTCCAAAGTACAATTATGACCAAAGCATGAAACTCCTTGTCTAAGCCCACCTCAGGACAACATTAGTAGCTGTTGCTTGGATCCACAATGTGAAAATATAGCCGTTAAAGAGGAGCCTCATCACAAGCATAAACAAATAAATACATCCATACCCACATAGATATATATATAAGCACTCTGTTGCTCACTGGACTCACTGATTTCGAGGTACTTGAATACACATACCTTTCAAACACTCAAACACAATAAAATGCTGAACTAAAACCAGAAAATACTAGCCGTTAGAGGGGGCAAGAAGAAGAAGGCTTGTTTGTAGATCAACTTCCTGACATTTTTATCATTTTTTGTCTGCCATAATCAAGATTCCTCTTTTATACTCCCAACCCCTCTTTCCCACTCTTTCAAACCAACCCTTTTCTCTTTGATTGTTTCTACACTAGCCCTTTTCATTTTCTTCAACTTTTAAGTGAAAAATGTTCCCTTTTTCAAAGAAACCATCCTCCATTTTCTTGAACTTTTGAGTGAAAAAAGTTGCAACTTTGAAAAAGAAAGAGGGGAAGTTCAAGTTGAAGTTGAAGTTGAAGATGAAGATGATTCAATCACACCTACCATACATTTTAAAGTTTTCAAATCTTGTTTTTACTTTAGCCCATTTTGTTGTTTTTCTTGAGCTACTAATGTTCACCATTCCACCAGTCTTAAGTCAAGATTGGGATGGTGTTATTGTGACCCAAGCAGATTACCAAGCACTTCAAGCCTTCAAACAAGACTTGATAGATCCAAAAGGCTTCTTAAAGAGCTGGAATGACAGTGGTTTCGGAGCCTGTTCCGGAGCTTGGGAAGGAATCAAATGTGCTCAAGGCCAAGTTATCGTAATCCAGCTCCCGTGGAGAGACTTAAGTGGTCGAATAACCAATAAAGTTGCACAATTTCAAGCTCTTAGAAAGCTCAGTCTCCACAATAATCTCATTGGAGGCCCAATTCCAGTGGGATTAGGCTTTCTTCCAAATCTCCGCGGAGTTCAGTTGTTCAACAATCGGTTTTCTGGTTCAATCCCAGCTTCACTAGGCCTATGTCGAAATCTTCAAACTCTTGATCTTGCTAATAATTCTCTCACAGGGAACATTCCAGCTAGTCTTGCAAACTCTAGTAAGCTTTTCATGCTTAATGTTAGCTTTAATTCATTGTCAGGTTCAATCCCAACTAGTCTTATGCAATCATCTAGTCTCAAAATATTGGCCCTTCAAAACAACAATCTTTCTGGCCAAATATCAGATTATTGGGGAGGGTCATCAGGTACAAATGTCTCTCTTCAATCTTTAACACTTGATTATAATGCTTTTTCCGGAAACATTCCGACTTCTTTAGGCAAGTTGATTGAGATTCAAGTACTTACATTGAGTCATAACAATATTAGTGGGGTTATACCAAGTGAGATTGGTGGTCTTTCAAAGCTCAAGACTTTAGATTTCTCTTTTAATTCCATCAATGGGAGCTTACCCAATAGCCTATACAATCTATCCTCACTCGCTTTCTTGAATCTCGAAAGCAACAATCTTGATAGCAATATCACAGAGAGTATAGGTACATTACATAATCTATCAGTCCTCAACTTGAGGAATAATCATATTGTTGGTGAAATCCCTGGCTCTATTGGGAAAATTGTCAGTCTCCGACAACTCGATGTTGCTTATAATAATCTAACAGGAGGAATACCTGTTTCCCTTGGTGATTTACCTAATCTTAAATCTTTCAATGTTTCATATAATGACCTCTCTGGCCCTGTTCCAGTTCTGCTTTCTCAAAAGTTCAATTCGAGTGCTTTCGCGGGTAATCTTCAGCTATGTGGCTATAGTGATTCAACATTGTGTCCTGTATCTCCCTCACCAGAACAGGAAAAATCGAAAAGCCATGGTAACAAATTAAGCACCAAAGATATAATTCTCATTGCAGCTGGGGCTTTGTTGGTAGTGTTACTTTTGCTGTGTTGTATACTGCTCTGCTGCTTGTTTAGGAGGAAAACAGAGTCGAAAGCAAAAGATGGTGAGGCTGCCACAAGGGCGGTTCCCCCAAGTGGCGATAAGCAGGTTCCACCAACTGCAAGCGAGGTTGAAGCTGGTGGAAGTGGAGGAAATGGAGGAAAACTTGTCCATTTTGATGGACCTATAGTTTTCACAGCCGAGGATTTGTTGTGTGCCACGGCTGAGATTATGGGAAAGAGTACTTATGGAACAGTTTATAAGGGCACACTGGAAGATGGTAATCAAGTGGCAGTGAAGAGATTGAGAGAGAAGCTTACAAAGAATCCGAAAGAATTTGAAAAGGAGGTTAATGTGATTGGGAAAATCCGACATCCTAATCTTCTGGCTATGAGGGCGTATTATATGGGACCTAAAGGAGAAAAGCTTCTTGTCTTTGATTATATGCCAAAAGGAAGTCTTACAACATATCTCCATGGTGAGAGCTTAATTTTTTAACAAGAAACATTTTTTGACTAATTGCTTTAGCTTATGAATGTTATCTTATGAACTGTTTTGATCTTGATGCAGCTCGAAGTCCTGATACCCCTATTGATTGGCCAACAAGAATGAAGATTATGCAAGAAATTGCGAAGGGCTTGTTACACCTCCACACTAATGCAAATATGATCCACGGAAATCTCACTTCAAGCAATGTTGTGCTTGATGAGCACATAAATGCCAAGGTTGCAGATTTTGGTCTATCACGACTGATGACTGCTGCTGCCAACACAAATGTAATTGCAACAGCAGGAGCTTTAGGCTATCGAGCACCAGAACTATCGAAGATCAAGAAAGCAAACAGAAAGACAGATGTATACAGCCTTGGAGTTATCATACTTGAACTTCTGACAGGGAAGTCTCCGGGAGAGGGAGCAGATCTGCCTCAGTGGGTAGCTTCCATTGTAAAGGAAGAATGGACAAATGAAGTATTTGACTTGGAACTGATGAAAGATGCATCTGCAATAGGTGATGAACTGTTAAATACTTTGAAACTAGCTTTGCATTGTGTGGACCCTTCGCCGTCGTCGAGGCCAGAAGTTCAAGAAGTTCTTCAGCAACTTGAGGAAATTAGAACAGAAACCGCCCCGACTTCTGGTGATGAAGCTGCAGCTGGCCCTTCAACAGCTGTCTAAACTTGGGTTCCAACCGCTTAGCATAGGAGATGATTCTTTCATTTAAATAGATTCTAAGCAATGGCTTTTTGGTTAGTAAAACATCGTATGATGTTGGATAGGTTGCATTAGTGAAAAGCTTTTTTGTTGGAAAACATCTTATGATGTTTATGCAGCCAGTGATAATTTCGTTAATTAATAATGTTTTTCAATATTTTAATTATATTCATATTCACTTCATAATCCCCTGCTGAACTTTTTTCTTTCTTTACTCCAAGTCTTCAAGCCACAGAATCAACTAAAAGAAAAAAGTCTACAAGCCAGAAAACTTAATTCCAAACTTTGCAAAAAAAAAAAAAAACATCAACCTGCCGGTGCGCAGCAAACACGACTAGAATTTATTTGCAATAAAGAGATCAAGAATTACAAAATCATATGCAAACTTGGAAACATTAACCGTACAGCAGCGAACCCAACTTGAGTGTAATTTCAAGAAAGAACTAAGAATTACAAACTTATATGTGTGCTAACTTCTAAATTACTGCAAAATACTATCATTAACGATCATTGTACGTGAAAAAAGAAAAAAAATGACCGGGCCAGTCGCAAATACAACTTGTATATATTTCCAATAGAAGGGACTAAGAATTACAAAATCATGTGTGCTTATCAAACTTATAAAGAAAAAACACTAAAGTCATTAGCCAGACAGCAACAAACCCAACTTGAGTTTATTTTCAAAGGGATTAAGAATTACAAAATTACATGTATGCTAACTTCTAAAAGACTCAAAAAAACTATCATCGACAGTTCTGGGCGTCCTCAGTTACTACCAGTGTACATGAAAATAGGTACAAACTGAGAAAAGAGTGACAAAATAGAAAAGAGAAGGAAAAAGAAAAAGAGATCAAAGCATAAACACAATCTGCTTCAGGTGCTATCCTTTGCAGCGTATCCACTTGTTTCTTCAGCAACCATCTCCCACACACTTGCCATTTTCTCTGCATATCCTGCCTGATAACCCAAAAAATATCACTTCTCCAATTACAACTTGTATACAGTAGAACAAAATATATATATATATATATATACTGAAAATATTACAGGTAAAGAGAAACAGGCCATCACCATACCCAGAATTTAAGCATCACTGTGACCACTGACATAACCTGCTCTCAGTTAAATCTTTCGACACAAACAGTCTTGTATCACTTCAACTTTAGTAGCTGTGAAGTTAGGCCACAAGTACTATGTTGAGTTATTATTTACTGTACTATTTCAATTTGTTTGCAATTTATTCTGAGAGGTGGCGGGAACATGAAATGTGGGATTTGGCTTGAGGTAGAACTTTATGTAAAAGCATATTATTTCACTGCCCAAACTTTCTACAATCCTCTCAGGTATCCTTTTTTCACCTTGACAGAGGATCAATTTTTCGATATGACTGAGTTGGGTGCTGATAATGGCAAGTGGCTACTGATATTATTCTTAAGCTATTTACAGTTCATTTTCCATAATGGAAGTAATCATTAGGCCGATCCCTGTGTTTGAATACTTGTGATACCTGTTTGAAGAACTGATGTCTATCATCTAACATAAGGTGGAGGGAAACACGACTTTTATCTACGGACTACAGGGCTAACCCCACAAAATATGTAGATAAGGTTCGGAGAGTTTTGACGACGAATAACCACTCATACATTCTTGCCAACTCGATATTTTATGAGAAATTCGTCTGAGCTAGTAGCTTATAAAGAACCCTTGTTCTAGCTTTGCCATCAAACAACCCTCGCTAAGATCACTTAAATCTTTCTTCATAACGAAGGAGACACACTGGCTTGTTTATTTTCTTTGTTAATAGGACTACAAACTCAATTTTATTAACTTTAAAAAATATAAATAATAAAACTATAACCCTTGGACAAAAATCTTTTTCCTACAAAAATATCCAAATTTTAGATTGCAAAATATTACATACTCCCTCCGTCCCACAATACAAGTCTCTTTTGGAAAAATTACGCATATTAAGAAATCATTAATTTGATAATGTTATTCCACTTATACCCCTCATAAATGAATGAATGTAGACTCTTACTCAACCCTCATTAAATGTTATACAACTTTCAAGAAGACTAATTTTGGAATAATGTCATTATATTTGCATTGGAAAGGANAGAAAAAAATTTCTTTCAAAAGAGACTAGTATTGTGGGACGGAGGGAGTACTATTTAATGAAATCCACATGACAATAAAATTTGAAAAAGATAAAACATTACCTGATTCACAACAAATCCTTTTAGCATGCTCAAGAAGTCTTCATGCTTCTCAGTGTCTAATCTTTCAAGCTCATTCTTATTGTTTTCCTGTTAAAAGTTATCATGAATTCTTAGTAAGAACTCTCAGAAACTGAAAGATACATGTTCAACTTTGAAAGGTCAAAATCATCACCTATGACATCAAAAAAATTGAACCATAGATTATCGGGTACAGGAGAAGTGTGAACAATACCAAAAAACGCAAAGAGAGATCAGCCATTGATTGTTCCGGATGTATTGACAGAAATGCATTTCCTTATAAAACTAACCAACAAACTTGATGAACAAAATATGTATACTTCTATTACATAGCAACACGGAAGCCTGATCACAACAAAGAACTACTCTGTCCTGACTAATCCATTTAACAGCTAAGGGTCAGGGGGTCACCATCTAGCATCATAATCCTTAAACAACTTTTTTGAGTTTAATTATGGATCCTAATTCCTAATAAATGCAAAACCATTTAAGTTGTTGCAATTCCATGGCAGGTAGACAAGCCTAATCGTAGTTTTCTTACTCTAGTTATCCGTTCGTTGACAAGAGACGGGGTGGCACGGCGGCAAATCCTGGTCCCTACTAGATTAAAAAAGTGCTCGCCTACTTAAAATGTATGTATATGTACATCTATAAATGGTTAACTTAATTTAAGTCCCATTCTAGGAGTTGAAGCAACGTGGGATGGAAGCAAAGTTAGCCCTACACCTAGATAGGATTTAGCATTAAGTTTGTAGTGCTCTTTTCCTAATTGAGGTTTGAGCTAGCTGTTAGATTTCTTATGAAGGTAAATTCTTTCGTCACCGCCAAAGTTACTAGTGAAGTTGGAAGTCTTTTTTCATTTTCAAAATGGTTGGCGGTGAACTAGCTCAATGTATCACCTTCAGTTGCAGGCTTGCAGATCACGGGGTATCCTTAAAAATGTTTCACAAATAAAATACGATATTTAGTAGATAGTACAATCCACCAGCTAATTCCACTAACCAGCCTAAGACTTTAGACCTTACGAAATGGTTCTGTCCAACTCAAAAACAAGATGAGCTCTCTGCATAGAAATGAGATATATTTCTAAACAGGAATATCTAGCACTGGCTACAGAGTGCAAAAGTTGGCAGTCGATGCACTACAGTTACGTGCTAGGAGAAAGCTGGCTAAAAAATTTGGTGCCTTAATGACTACCCAAATGACCTGTCCTTGTATCCTTATTTATTTGAAAGACATATGAAGAGAAGTATTAAATGTCTTCCATCGGGTCTAGGTTGAATAAGCAAGGTACCAAAATTTTCATGAGTACTGAGTGCCTAGTACCTAAGAAGTACGGCATTCAGCTATTTGTCTGCACAAGTCCACACATCCTCTGATAACCACTTCTCCAACAAGTATAGCAATTTCATTCTACATCACACTAATCTAGAAGAACTGGTGTCATTAGAAGCTCTGTGATTAGCCTTCGTGTTATCTAATTGAATAGAACCATAAAAGTTGAGAAAAAGTACGTCATTACTAACTTTCAAATTATCAACTTATAAGTTATAAATTGTACTTATAAGTTGGGTCCACAAACACTCCTAGATAAGTTCTTACGGGCTTATAAGCTATAAGTAACTTAAAAATCAGCAAACAACAGGCCCATATTTTGTTTAGTAAAAAATTATGTCCTCGTTTATAAGAACATCAAGATCCAATTCAACAGAATGAATAATTGTTCTATGTTTAATTTTTAAGCACAACTCAAGCAAGGGCAAAGCGTATGCACATTTACTTTATAAAGCAATTGAAGGAAAAGTTTTAATATATACACTTACGGACGCACAATTAACTTTTTTCTTAGTTCAAGACCCTCCCAATGTATTCAGTTTTTCATAATGATTGTTAATGGATGAAGGAAAAACCTAGTTAAAGAATATCATATCTTAGCTCAAAAAATAGGTCAAGCAACTAAGATACTTAACGAAATTTATGGATAACTGGTGTCACTAAAATTTCTGAAGTTCGTGTAATACATGCACTAAAGGAAGAACATGTTACCTTGATCCTTTCATATTCTCTGACTGCACAGGTTTTAGCTTCCTCCGTTACTTTTACAGTTTCTTTCAACTCATCTATTTTGCGAATTCTAGACCTGTCACCACCAAAAATCTTTGATGAAGCAGCTTCAAGCTTTTCAATCCTAACATTCAAGGAGGCCAGTTCAGATAAAAGAGTTTGCACTGTCAACAAAGCATTTGCCCGGTCAGAAAATGCATTGTTAACTGCCAACATCACCCCGAGATAGTCATGAAGCTTATCCTGCAGTATCAGAATAGAGCATCTGTAAATATATAGCAGTTCGAGTGAAACAAGTGCTCGAAAAGATTAAGGATCATGATAAAATTTAGCAATTCAAGTCTGGAAAAGTACAATAATCCAGTAACTTACCAGATGCTTGACAGTTTGTGCATTCAACTCGCGATAGAGTCTGCTAGCTTTGACAGCAGCAGTAGCCACATTTTTCATGTCTGCAGATCTTACCCTTTGAGAGTTAAACATTGCCTCATCCGCCTCAAACTTTGTTAGCTTGACAAAAGCCAATCCCAGTTGCCCCATTGTCTCCCCAATATCTTGCTGAGCTTTAACAAGTGATTCAGCCTGCAAGATCATAATAAATACCAGATTTATAAGCAGATAATTTTCGGTAATTTTCAACTTGCAATTAATTCATTTCATGTCAATGGCATACTTCCCCATTCAGTACACGAATTATTAGTACCTAAATCCAACTGCATGACAGTAATAAATATTACAAATTTACATATAAACACCGAGGCAAATACCATATGAACCATATCTAGTGCAGGAGGTCCACAAGCCTCAGCCACAAGGTCAACAAAGAAAATGTTCATTATTTAATTTATCAAATATTATAAAAGCCTATAGAGCAAGAGATTTGACTCGTAATTCAAGCCTTCAGAGAATAAAAGCAATCTGGAATCATAAATTTGAGTACGCATTTTAGATAAATTTTATAGGGATACCTGATTACTTAATTAATAGCCACATAAGAAGAAACAATATTGATAATTCCTTTATTGTATGGAGCTAGGTATTTGATTAACATACATTTAAGTTTAATTAAGTCTGAAATGTCAGCAACTCACAATGGTCTCACTAGATCGGCATTATCAGACAAATATGAATACATACTTATATCGAGAAGCATTACTAATTATATAAACCGACAAACTTAAGTTTAATCAAGTCTGAAATGTCACCAACTCACAATGGTCTCACTAGATCGGCATTATCAGACAAATATGAATACATACTTATATCGAGAAACATTACAAATTATATAAACCGACAAACTTAGCACACTCAAAATTTAAAATTAACATCAAAAGAGTTCAACAGACCTGCTGCGAAGCATTACTAATCTGATTCTCGAAATCCTGCAACTTATCCTTCCTCTCCAAAAACTCCTTATCTTCCTCCACAGCCGGCGGCTTCACCGCACTCCAATCATTCGTAACCGACTGCTTCAACTCCTTAAAAATCCTCAACAAATCCCTCCCTCCTTTCGCAGGCAGCGCAACCTCATTCACATCCACAGTACTCCCTTGCAAACTCTCCCTCCCAAACAACTGCCACGGCAACTTCACCGCCCCATCCAACATTCTCGACGCCACATCCGTAGTCCTCACCAACGGCAACTTCCCATCCGCTTGCAAAAACAACCTCAACTCCTCACTCCTCCTAATCACCGGATGCTCCACAAGCCTCCCGAAATACTTCTCCAACGCCGCTCTCCTACTCTCCACAAACTCATTCTTCTGCATAACCTGACTCTCAACAACACTCTTATCCGGCCTAATCGGAATAAAATAACCTCTATACGTCTCACTCAACCGGTCCGATAACGTAACCACATCCTTAAACCGTCTCCTCACACTAAATTCACCTCCATTATACTCTTTCAAATTAGTTCTCGTAGTAATTAAATAGCTAAAATAACTATTCCCCCCCATTAAACCCGAATTCGACACGTCTTGCTCCTTCTGAGGATCCGAAACCGTGATTCGAATATACTCCGCTCCGGACTGTGAAGTCGAAGTGGCGAACAAATCGTGACCGTTGACTCCACTTCCTCCGTTGCTATATTCTCCATCGAACGATCGAAATATCGCTTCAGCATACGAAGGCGGTTCGAGAAACGAATTGTACGGATTAGGTTGTTGAGTTCGTGGTTGATTAAGTAACGGATCGTGATTTTGATCGTGATCGTCCATTGAAATCTCAGCGAACGGTGGAGATTGATCGTGATGCGATGAATCCTGTTCGTTGATAGTAAGAGCTAGCGTTTCCATCTCGTCTCGTGATGCGTGATGATGCGGTTGCTCCTCGTGCTCTTGATTCATCATTTTTCAAATCTCTCTCTCTCTCTCTCTCTCTCTCTCTCTCGTGATATAGTGATTAATTAGTTAGTAGAAGTTGTAAGTGAAGTGATAAGGTGGCGCGTGGGAGAACTTAGAGGTGGCGCGTGGTGGTGGTTAAAGTTACGGGTTAGTTACGGCAGATGGATTAGATTTGGGAGTGAAGTACAAGTGAAGAGAGAGGAACGTGAGTAACATTTTTGTAATGTGTACCTGGAGTAAAGGTTTGTACGCATACGTGTGTGTATAGGTTATCTGCAGAAATTGAGAATTATCCAGTTTTAGAGTTTTACTTTGAAAAAAAAAAACGAGAGGATTATCCAAGTTTAGTTGTTGAATTGTTTACTGATGCAAAAAATGAAATTATTAAATAAAAATTTGTAAGAGAAAAGTATCTGAACAAAATAATATTATGTACATTTAACGAGGTTATGTGAAAAAATTACGATTGACGAATTTCAATAAATTTAATGAAATTTACTAATCTTATTAACATCAAGTTCGGGGCATTGGTATCTTCCCGTTCTTTTTACTGAAAAACGAAGGTTTGTAATTTGACAAAACAAGACGTGTGTAAGTTTGTTTAACAAGTAAAAGGAAAGTTCGGTCAAATAAAATAAATACAAGCTCTCTATAAATATCAGTACCTTTGATTGAAAAATCAAAAACATTTTCATTTCCCTTTTCTAATTTTAGACCATGTCATTGACTAGGCATAAGTGTGGTGCGATTTTATTAAGTGTTATTTCAAAGATCAAAAATCAAAATCAAATTATAAAATATTAGTTCAGTCCGGATTTAGAAAATGTGATTTCCATTTTTATGGTATAGCTTCCGTTTTAAAACTTATATATAAAAATTTATTAACATTCAAATAATGATAAAACAGGATGTGAATGATGAAATTATCATATTTGGTTGATTAAAAAATTATCACATTGTATAATTTGTTATTTTCTTGCATACATTTTATAAATTACAAGAGCACTTGTAATAATCATCCCACAAGTTTGATTATTTGTTTGCTTTTGACAAGTATTTATTTTTGCATCTAATTTTTAATGTATGATTTTGGTACCAAAAAAAAATAGTTGATCGTTACTAAAGATAGATAAAATGTGTTACTTAAAATCCTTTTATATTTTTTTTTCTTATAAATATTTTAATAATTTAGTATGATTGATTTTATCAGTTTGGTTTTAAATAAAAATTAAAATTAAAATTATATAAATGCGGCTTCTGAAATTTGAAACCATAACCAAATCAACAAACCAATAGTACGGTTTTTTTTTTATTCAGCTTTTACAATTTTCGGTTCGATTTTGATTTTTATTGTGTTTTGCTCATCCCTGCAATTGACTATTTCATGATAAACATTTGTAATGTTAATATCTAAGTAGCTTTGTTGTTGCGATTTACCAATTGGACATCTTGCAAATAGAAAGTTGTGGGAGAAAATATATTAAACATACATAGACGCTGCAAGGCCCATAATAACCCCCAAGCCCATAGAGCTATGGTTCAGTTGAACTAATATTTAAATAAGTACTGCATATTTGTGGATTCATCTTTGGGTACAACACTAATCAAATAGGTTTCTGCTGACCCTAGTCTTCCCTAGTACAGTAGTTCAAATTAGTCATACACTCGATCCAAATCAAACTTAAGAACAGAAGTTTGGATGTGGCCCATTATTTTTTAGTAGCATCGAACGGATTAAATTTTGAATACAACTAGAAAATAAACCGTCGCGGTGGCATTATAATAATACTAGAAAATAAGCCGCCGCCTATAATAATATTTTTTTAAAATTATTATATATTATTTTATTATTAAATATGATAACACAATAATTTTTTGAGTTTTGACTATATTTTATATAAAATAACAAACATTATTTACTTAAATTTAAATACCAAA
>PHNY01054806.1:14974-29251 GCA_003724115.2 Anethum foeniculum
TGACCACACACCCCAAACAAACACCTACCAAACCGGTACTTAATTTTTGTAGTTACCATTCTTTCCCAACCAATCAATTCCCCCCTTTAACCTTGCCTCAAGTCAAAACCTCTTTTTTCACTTTTACCCCCCAGCATTTTTCTTTTCCTTTAATTTCTCCTTTCTCTTAAAAAAAAAAAATTCCAAAAATATTTTACTCAGTGTTTTCAAAACTTTATAGGAGTTATATGTTTTCAAAAAATAATAATGCTCACCCTAATGTATACCTTGATTAAACGTTTTTAGATTTGATTTTTACTTATTTAAAATTAATTATATTTATAAATTTTATTAACAAATGGTATTATAACTTGATTTTTTATGTATAATATTAATTTTTGATTAATGAGTATTTCACTCGCTTCTTTAGATACATGAATAGTTCCAAACCAGGTGCGTACCTCCACATGTTTAATTAATATTAAAATATTAAAATATAACTGAAAATATTAAAATATTTAGAATATAATATTAATTTTATACAAACATGTAAAAAAAAAAATCATTAGCGTGGAGGGTACTTACTTTCCTAAAATAAGATTAGTCAAAACTTTAATTTCCAATTTTACCCCCAATCACCTTTCCTTTAATTTCTCCTCTCTTCATATCCACACACTCACTTCCTCGTAGACATAAACTCATCTCTCTCATCTCTCTCTCTCTCTGTCTCTCTCTCTCTCTCTCTCATTACATACACATAAGTTCATTACAAAGCTATCGATTCCCGTGTTACCATTACCCATCTCATCCAACACTCATTTAGAGATCTGTTCTTCCTGTTAACATTTGTTCCCTTCTATCTAAATTCATCAAAAACATGCATATATACACTTGTTACATGCATGCATTTTGTGTACACCACTAATAATATATATACTCTCCATCTCTACATAATTATATTACAAAAATGGGAAGCAAATGGAGAAAAGCCAAGATGGCTTTAGGCTTAAATAATTGTTTGTATGTTCCCAAGACGTCGGATGATGCTTCTCCGGCCGCCGGAACTAGAGTTTCCGATGCTTCTTTACTCTCTCCGACGAGTACTCCGGTTGAAGGACGCACGTCTGATTCTCATCGTCCCATGACTCCTTCTCCGTCTTCTTCTGGGCTGCGGTTGCCTAAGCACGCCAGTAAATCATCCAAGGTAATGATTTAAAATGATACGTGATTCGAATATATAATAATATTTAAATTTTTACTGATTTTAAGGACGAAACTAAAATTAAGATAGAAATGTTGATAATATTTTTAGTGTGTGTGTGTGTGTTATATGTGTTTGATTTGAAGATATGGTGTTGTTTAAACTGAGGAGATTAGGTTGACATTTTATTTATAGATTGTATTATTTTGGAGGTAAGTTGGTTTTTATATAGATTTTTTTTGTTTGTTGTATTTTGAATATAAAATTTGATGTTTGTGTGTGGAAATGGATCTGTTATTTGTAAAATTCTTCCCTGTCAGTGAGGATTTGAGTCCAAAATTAAGGATTTTTAACGGCAATTCTAAAATTTAGATACTCACACCTAATCGGAAATTCAGAAATTTAAATACTCACACGCACGTGTTGTTACCAGATGAGGGGTATACATTAGTTTACGTTGCTAGTGAAAAATCTGTGGATTTGATTAAAATTTTTTGGGTGGTGAGTTGGGGGTCTTAAACTATGTAGTATTCTACAAGTATTACATTCTCAAGTACTCTGTAATTTAATTTTTTTGGTAAGGTTGCAGATCAAATCTGTGTTACTTTATATTGTGGACTTGTGGGGGTGGATATACAAATATATGTATAAAAATATGAGTGGAAGAAGGGATGGGTAATCGTTGATGTCAAGTTGTTTTCATTTTTCAACATGCTCACTGTGGTTTTTGTGGAGAGAGTGCAACTGTACAAGTAGGGAGAGTAGGACCATTGTGTTTGGCCATATTATAAAAGGACTCCAAGGAAAGGAAGTGGCTTGTATAGTCAGCAACTGCAGTGTTTTCACATACATTTCTATCAATCTCTTCATGTCTTTCTCTCCTCTTTTGATAATAAGTTTTGGTGGGTTTTGATTATTAGCTTTTCTGTTAGATGAAATTTATCAAAGTAAGGAAGGGAGTTGAAAAACAGTAGATAATTTTATGGAGTCTAATGATTTCTGATTCTTTTGAGAATGTCCCTCTGATCATTTTCTTTTTTGTGCCTTAAAAGCTTCATCACTACTTTGGGTGGTTGCTTGATTGACCTTTACTTTTGGGAAAAGTTTACTTGTTGGGTTGTACTGTTTCTACCAATTTCTCTTATTTTGCTTTGACTATGTGAAATCTACAATGAGTTGTTTTTTTCTTTACCCAAGATTCTTTTCTAGTTGGTTTTGAGTTGTACCCATTTTATCCTTGAGAAGGTGGTGGTACCATTTCTTGAACTATCAGGTGGGCCTTTACACCACATGGGAGTAGCCATTGAAGCACTCAAGTAACAGTTTAAATAATATGACTTTCTGCAGACACAGGGGTCTGTTCTAACACAATGGTTATGTAATATGTTTGATCTTTAACATCAATCTAGTGGATGCAATCATATGACTACGTAGCTCATGACCTGTGAACGATGCTCTTTTATATAAAAGTTGGGGTTTTTAAGTACTTATTCTCCTGGGACTTGGCCACTTGAGTTGGTTAGATCAAGTGGTTCCGATTTTCTTTCTCCTGAGAATGTAGAAGGGGATTTTAACATGAACGAAAAATATCTGGAAGAGATACTTGTAAATTCCTATTTTTTTTTATAATTCAAGTACCCGTATTTTCCAATATATATGATAACTCTTAATAATAACTTTATTAGGACTCGATGTGGTTTGTAGGTGTCAAAATTAAATTTCTGTGATATCTGTTACTAGCATCAAGGTTCTCACACTTGTAAAATGCCATCTTAATTCCTTTTAAAATGCATTTCCGGTTGTCCTCAATTGAATTAGTATATAGGTGTACATTCTTACTTGACTGTTAGCATCAAACTGATAAGTTTTTATATTACATATATCATTTTGTCATACATACATGATTTTAAATCCTTTTTTGTTTCAAAGTTGCACAAAATTATATGCCTCTAATATGCACACCTTTGTTATTGCAGAGGATCTGCTCAATATGCTTGACCACCATGAAACCAGGCCAAGGCCATGCCTTGTTTACTGCAGAATGTTCACACTCCTTCCACTTCCAGTGCATTACGTCCAACGTAAAACATGGCAACCAGATCTGCCCCATTTGTCGAGCAAAATGGAAGGAAGTTCCATTCCAGAGTCCTGCTTCTGATCTCTATAATAGACGATCTAGAATTAGTCGTGGCGTTTGGCCTCAAGATGATGGCTGGATGAACGTTGTTCCACAGCTCCCTCATCCTCGTTTAGATGCAAATCGACATAGTGCTCCACTCCGTCTATCCCATGAGCCAAGTGTGTTCGATGATGATGAACTTTTGGATCCCCAACCTGAGGATACCGCAAAAAAATCATATGAAAATACTTCTAATGATGACCATTCAATTGGAGCAATAGAGATCGAGACATATCCTGAGGTTCCTGCTGTTGCAAGATCAGCATCTCATAGTAACTTCAACATATTATTACATCTTAAAGCTCCCGTTAATGGTGGAGAGGAACGCTGTAGTGAAGGCCAGGCAAATCCCCTTTTAATGTCTCAGAACTCTCGTGCTCCAATAGATCTTGTCACTGTTCTTGATGTCAGTGGTAGCATGGCAGGTACAAAACTTGCTTTGTTAAAACGCGCAATGGGATTCGTTATACAAAATCTAGGACCTTCAGATCGACTTTCAGTCATTGCTTTCTCCTCCACAGCTCGTCGCCTCTTTCCTCTTCGTAGGATGACAAACACCGGAAGGCAGGAAGCACTGCAGGCTGTTAATGCGCTGATTTCAAATGGTGGCACAAACATTTCCGAGGGGCTAAGAAAAGGTTCCAAGGTTATGACAGACCGGAAATGGAAGAGCCCAGTCAGTAGTATTATATTATTATCTGATGGGCAGGACACATATACAGTATCAAGCCCCCATAATAATAGCGAGACTGCTCAGCAGTCACTCCTCCCATCCTCAATGCGTCGTGACAGTGGTGCAGGAGCCAACATTCCAGTTCACTCATTTGGTTTTGGTGTCGATCATGATGCTGTTTCAATGCACTCGATTTCTGAAGCTTCTGGGGGAACATTTTCTTTCATAGAGGCAGAGAGTGAGATACAGGACGCTTTTGCACAATGCATTGGAGGGCTATTGAGTGTTGTAGTGCAGGAACTTCAAGTTGTAGTTGATTGTGTTCATCCAAAGTTGCATCTCAACTCAATAAAAGCTGGAAATTATAAGACGAATTTAACAGCTGATGCTAGAACGGGCTTCATAGAAGTTGGAGATCTGTATGCTGAAGAAGAGAGAGATTTTTTGGTGATTCTTGATATTCCTGTTGAGAAATGCATTAATGACATGACGTTGTTAAAAATTAAATGTCATTACAAAGACCCTATCACAAAAGAAATAGTGACCATAGAAGAACTCAGGAATGTGGTAATTCAGAGGCCTGAAACTACTGTTCAACTTTCAATGTCCATGGAAGTGGACAGACAGCGAAACAGGCTTAATGCAGCAGAAGCAATGGCAGAAGCACGAGCTGCTGCTGAACGTAATGATTTGAGCGCAGCAGTGACGGTCCTTGAGCATTGCCGCCAAAGTTTACTAAACACAGTGTCAGCCCGAGCTGGTGACAGGTTGTGTGTTGCACTGGGTGCTGAACTGAAAGAAATGCAAGAGAGAATGGCAAACCGTCGTGTCTACGAGTCCTCAGGTAGAGCTTATGTTCTGTCAGGTTTAAGCTCACATTCCTGGCAGAGGGCAACTGCAAGAGGCGATTCCATGGACAGTACAAGCCTCGTGCATGCTTACCAGACCCCATCCATGGTCGAGATGGTCACTCGATCCCAAACAATGTTTTTTGGCAATCCCTCATCACAATTGTCAGCCAGACCTGCTCGGTCGTTCTCACAACCACAGCCTAGGTAACTGGCCAAATCATAAAAAGTTTTTCTTCAGCCCTCTTCACTGTTACTTGATATGTTTTGCCTGTTAAGACCGGTTCTGAAAAGTGGAGAACCGCTTATCTAGTGCAGTTGGAGAGCTACCGGAAGACTTTGTTTTGCATTTTCATTACATAAGAATGGGTTTGGGTATATTTCCTTGTGTACATGAATAAGATTAGGGGGAAGGAGATACGAGGATAATTGGTGGATAAAGGACAAATGGGGTTAAGGTTTACATTCAAAACATGGGTTTGTGCATAAGAGAAGCGAAGTTTTTTTTTTTTAACTTGGGAAAAAAATGGTGCATTGCCTTGTAATTGTAGGGGATACTGGAAAATTTCTTGTCTTGATTCTTTTCACGAGTCTCTGCTTTACTGCTTATGCATGTTGCACTTGTGTATATATTTGGTTTTCAAGGTTTTAAGTCTCTGCTTATGCATGTTGCCTATTGTATATATTTCAGTTTTCATGCTTTATGCATCTGATGCTAAGTTTTAACTCTTGAAAATATATCATGGGTGACCCTGAATATAGCCGAAAACCTCTTGCGCCTAGAGCTGCTGACACTTAAATGTTCATCTTGCATCCAGGACCCCAACACTATAGAGTTTCGAAAATTTTAAAATCTCGTATCCATAAAAGTACTTTAAGCATGTTACTCCATTACAGTTTACAAATTGTTTTCTGATAAATTGCACCCAGGAGATATTACTCTAGTCAACTTATTTTTTTAAATATAGTTTATAACCATTTTTTGAATAGGTAATATAATAAAAATATGATTTAATTTAAAGGCATGCGACTCGTGCAATTAATATATAATTTTGATGGATTATGTTCTTCCATTTATTTTATATATTTTCATGGAACTGGACCAGTTGGTCTTAAATTCCGGAAGATATGTTTGTTGATTGCATGTATGTCCATATTTTATGTGGCAATTGACGTTGAAATGAAGCATGACTGACTGGAGTATATCTCTAGAAACAACCGGGGCCCAGCTTTCCGAGAAACACCAAAAATGAAGTTTGCAATTGCGCCACCATCTCTATCTCTCCCCCACTCATCTCCTTCTGTATGACCATCAATAATATCCATACAAATCAATAACCTTTTAAGCATGACGTTATCTCGCACGGTCTCTTTACGAAAGGTCGAGAGTTCAAAAATATACAGTGAATTTAATTATAACAAAAATATTTCATGAAAATGAAAATGCTAGTAGTTTATAAAAATGCAGATATACTTGTGATCGTTGATATTCGTGATATCTCCATACTAAAAAATGCATATTATCTAAATATTCGGTCATCAAAGTAAAAATGCTGCATATAATATAGTGCAATGCGTTGATATTCGTGATATTTGACGTATAAAATACTCTGTCATCAGCCTTTTATGTTCAAATATTTTGCTTTTGAAATACTGTCTCACTCTCTTTTACTTGTCCAGCTTCTGGTTTTTAAAGGAGGTTCTCAGATTACTACATCTTCCTACGGAGGTAACACTTCAACACCGATCACTCCCCTTCCTGTTTTTGAATTTTCGTATTGGTTTTCTCGCAACTTGTTACTCTCTTGCCTTTTATCTCGGTGTAGTAGTTTTAAGAATTTGAGTCTGAGTGAACTATTTAGTTTGAAAACTAGAAACTAGTGAATGTGTTTGTATTGTTACTTAATTTATTAGATTATTAGGGACTTATTGAGGACAGATTATGATTTTATAGTTTTGTATTTGATTTGCTTGATTGTGCTTACTGCTGAGATAGTTAAACTGGTCCTTTCTTTGTTAAAACACAGTGGATTTCAGAGTGGTGTATGGTGTGGTAGGGCTGAGAGTTTCTCACTTACGCAACAAGTTCTTTGTAAAATTACTAATTGCCTTCACATACACACTTTTGGTCATCATACTTTTTGGCCTTTTTCGATTAATGGATATGCCCAATATTGCACACTACTTCAAATTATGTCGATTTTCATTGTTTCGCCGACACTTTTGATGCTTGTATATTATCTACATTGAACCATAAACCCGCAATCTTTATTGCCCCCAAGTCTAGTTTTAGAGCAACATTTAGTCCATTGCGGTGTTGAATACCAGTCTTCATATGTTACCAATTTGAAGTACATCCTCAGTTTCTCTGTTTCATGTTTCCTGATGCAGTTTGTGACAGATAGTAATTGTTCTAGGAGTGTATGATTAACAAAAGATGGATTTTTTTTTTGGGTGTGTGCTGACCGCTGAGTGCTGACCATTTATCTTAATATTTGACTGATTATAGTTATTTGTTTTCATGTCATGTAGGCTTGCACTATTTTGTTTTGGCTCTTGGGACATTTTAATTATACTTGTTGGCTTTTTAACATTATTTTACACTGCCTACCAAGTCAATGCTATGGATGGCAAGTTAGTTGTTCTGATGTTGAACATTTCACAAATTAAGTTTTCCAACCTAAATCCTTAACTTACAATATTTGGAAATTCTTAGCACTTACGTTTTCCAGAACATATTATATTCTAACAATACTTAAAAAAAAACAGTCTGATAGTGTCAACTTTTTGTTTACCAACCATATAATTGGTAATCTTTCCATTTCTGCAACTTTGCTTACATGTACAAAATATGGCTTATTATGTGTATGTTCCTTCATGATCTTGAATATTTGAGTAATGTGTGCAGTTCATGCATAAGAGCTTTTCTTTGGCATCAGATTCCAGGTGAACCCATCCCAGTCTGTTACTATTATATAATACAAGTATACAACTACAATAAAATTAGATACTTGGATGTTTAATGAGGTATCAGTTTCTATCACCATTACCTCATCTAAGCAATTTTTTTACTTGTTATGTATTATCAATATGGTTCGCTAATTTTATTCAAGGGATATGTTATAGGCTGCTATTAGCTATAATGGATTTTATGATTTGTGATTATTTGTTCAATTGAACAGATTTATGATGATTATTTCAACATCCCTATCCTCTCATTTAGTTACATCTGTTCCGGATGATATCGAATAAGTATCACCCTATCAAAAAGAAATGGAGTTCTATAAGATAACTTGATAGATTCCAAGAAAGCTAGATTATACCAGTGGTTCATGTGGCAGAAAATTGTGATCACATTGTACTTAAATATAGAAGATATATGCAATGTGCATAATGTAACACGTTATTTTCTGTTTCTCACGATGATATAATTCATTTAACGTACCTTGGGTTTTATAATGCAACAACGACTAGTTTGCTGGATCATCTAATACGCGTAGAGTCTAAGATGCGGAAATAAATATGCTGTGCATCATGCGCTAACGTGTCCTCTTACTTTTGTAGGCTTGTGGTATCAGCTTATGTAATACTTCTGATAGCATGCCTTATCAGGTTATTGTTCTAAATGAAGTCACAAGTGAAAGTTGCTCTGGCCTGTTTCATTAGCTTCATTTGGTATCAACACAGTCTTTCTGGTTAGTATCAGCTCCATGTACTATTTTGTTACTATTTTCGGTGCTATTAGCAAAGATATAGTTATCAACCTACTCATTAAATTAGAATTCTTTCTGAAACTTCCCCAGTATTAAATTTATAATTGGATGGCTTAGTTAATATAAACAAAATATTATATTCAAGTAAGATATTGATTTGTTTATAACAAAACAAACATGGATGGGATGAGAAGAAGCTCTTTCTCGGTTAAAACTTAAAAGTTAAAAAAAAAACTTACTCTACCATCTCTGTGGCAGATGTACTTCCTGATGCATCAAGCAGAAATAAGTGGACGTGTACTTGTTTTTCTGCCTATAGAGGGAACCAGAGTGTTGCTCATTTAGCAGACTGTGCTTCATCATGCAATTGCAGTTCCGGTAGAGTATTTTAATTATATTTGATGGTTATTATACTCTTCACTTGGTTTCTCATTTCATATTTACATGCTATCAAGGAAAGCATGAAAGCCCACGGTGGTTTAAAATCACTAATATATAAAGAAATCATTTAGGATCTAAGACCAAGGAGATAGAAACCAAAAATAAATCATCAAGCTATTTATTAAAAGATTTAGTACCTGTAAAGAAGCAAAGCTCCCTTCTTTAGTAAACCCCTTCTATTAAACTCTCATATATCAATATCTGCATATAGAATGTGATATTTGTAAAAATTGATTCAAGTGTAAATTTCGGGCTTATGAAAGAAACAATTGATTCATGTGCTTATCTACGTACAAAAACAACTGTAGAAGCTACTGATGAGGGGTGCATTTTTTCTTATTGGAGCATATGTTTAACTTAGATGGACCATTCCTCCAGAGTTCAGACATACCCAATTTAGTGAACTATGTTGAAATTTTCTCGTGTAAGTGTGAAATGTCTATTGTCCCTTTGCAGGTGAACGGGTATTTGTATCACTAATTCATAGCACAAAATATGTTTCTCTTCATGTAAATTCAATTAACGAATGACATTGACGTTCTTGCAGCCAGAAAAACATCAGAAAGAAATAAATGGGTATGCCTATGTGCTGGGGATGGATTACCTAAATTGTCTACAGATGGTAATGACACCATGTGCTTTACGTCCTGTAATTGCAAGTCAGGTATTTCTCTTATACCTCAAAGAAGTATTAGTTCTAAACAATGTTATTCGTCATAGTCTCGATAATGACCATTACATCGTATCAGGATATTGCTCCTTGCATGATGCATTATATTCATATGTGTAACTTTATCGTTTGAAATAAAGTTACATACATTCCTAGTTTCTTTCTAAAACATTATGCCAAGTAAAGGCTTAAGTAGATTTTGGAGAGACTGTATAACTTGACATGTTCTTCACTTATGAGATCATCTTGTTCCTGGTTTATTGGCTACCAAATTCTTTACCTATCTGCAAGAGAAGATAAAAATCTACCTGCTTTGTTGGTAAAGGAACCTCAATTTATTTAACCAAACAAAACTTGATGGCTCTTTTTCTACCATTAGGACTACAATTCTACTATGAGGTTACTACTTTTTAAACGTATCTAGCTGCAGCCTACCTCTCTAGCGTCATTTTAAATGATCCCTTGAGTTAGAAAAGACAGGAACACTCCAGTTCAGTCAGTATAACCATTTTGATATAGTCAAGTGCTTCCAGATATTTTTGTAGACTTTTCATACTAGCAATATAGATTTGAAAGGTATACAATAAAGATGTAGTGTTTGATATTGTTATGACTAGTCTTTTCTACTAATAATTTTGCATCAAATTTTCACCTTTTCCCGGTTTATGTAAATATTTGTTGTTTCTCAACAGGTTCTACAGCTGAGGCAGAGTCTACAGAAAAACGAGAGTCCAGCAAATTTCATGTGCTTATTCTCTTGTTTTCTGTTATCGTGACGGCTCTTGTCTTTGCTGCTTTATGTGTATGTTACGTCTATCGAAGAGAAAAATATCATATTGCACAACATCATTCCTCCTTGGACAAAGAAACAAGTTACAACAGTGCATCTAACCTTATTAGCCATAATGCAACTTTATTGCCGGAATTTAAAGTTTACATAAGCTCTCCCGCCAATCTTTTAACCGGTATGATTGGAATTTCCGAGGGTTTTTTTTTTTATTTTTCTTTGTTGCATGTCATAGGTTGGACAATAGTTTATTAATATTTTACTGTACTTGAGCACTTCCACCAATCCTCTTAGGGGTAAATGAGCATCATATTTAGGCATTCAAAGTATGCTGTTTTCTCTAAATTTATCATTATTTTGAAAGTTCTAGGAATTAGATCAAGGTTTGTGACTATTTTAATAGATAAAACTATTAGCTTTTACAATTTCTACCATATAAATATTACAGAAAATGGTAATGTATCACCATCCACCATGTATCATTGCCCTGATCTTCTTAACTTTCGCAGCAGGTTTATCTCGTTAGTTCCTTATTTTATGGTAAAAATGTATATTTTAACTACACTTTATTATGTGCTAAAGTTCGTCGTTGTTGTAGACAGAACGTGTGCACTTCTATATAAATTAGGAAAGGCAAGAAAGAAGTTTTCCATTAGCAAAAAAAGGAAGTGAGGAATTCTAAGACAATGGAGTGGATTTTTGATTTTGGTCATAGACTCATAGATACAGGCATATAGCTATAACTGGCCCTAGTACTGACTTTGTATATATAGCCTGTAAATGTGTCCATCAATTCATATTAGTATGAATATCTGCACATTTATCTTCTTTTAAATCCAGCATTGGGTCTTTTCTACTCCATCTGTCGTATTTTGTCTTTAATCCGTGTGTTTATTGTGGAAATGTATGTTTAGTTTCTTGTAACTGCAGCTTGTTGTTCACTGAAGTCTGTATCTCATATGTCATGCAGGATGCTTAAAAAAGGCTTCACTCTTATCCAGGATCAGAACAGGAACGATATATGGAACACTTGTACGATTTTCATACTCTGAACTGGAAAATGCAACAAACAAGTTCTCCAGCTCTAATTTGATAGGAATAGGGGGAAGCAGCCACGTGTACCTGGGCCTCCTCAAAGATGGCAGTAAAGTTGCAATTAAACGGATGAAAGCTGAGGGAGAGATGGATGTCGAGAATGATTTCACGACAGAGGTATTTTATAAATTTCCCAAAATATCAGCTTATTGCCATATAGCTTTCTAGGTTAAAACTCATAAGAGATGTGAAATACAAGATAACAACAATGTTTCTGTTACTTTCTTTTTCGAAAACCAATTCCTCAGATTGAACTTATATCGCGACTGCATCACTGCCATGTAGTACATTTGCTTGGATTCTGCTCAGAAAACCAAGAAAAGCATATAGAGAGGCTACTAATATACGAGTACATGCCGAACGGTAATCTGAGAGAATGCCTGGATGAGGCCACAGCAGAGTTTCTTGACTGGGGTACCAGGGTTTCTATTGCACTTGGAGCTGCTAAAGGCTTGGAGTATCTCCATGAAGCAGCTGTACCAAGAATTATGCACAGAGATATCAAATCTACAAACATTTTACTAGACGAGAATTGGAGAGCTAAGGTAAGGAGCATGGAACCGATTCTGAAAAAAATACACATTATCCAATTACAATAGATAACAGGTATGTTGCTAATCAATGTACTGGTGAAGAGCATTATGTTGATAAATAGTTAAACTAGAGAAGAGCTTTGTTGATTATAGATAAGGCGAATGGCTAGATGTAATTTTTGTAGTATTATATTAGGTACACGTTGAAGGAGAATCAGACAAGGTAGTACTTATCATTTAATTTTTTTAAAAGTTTGGAGTCACCCATATTTCAAACAATAAGTGATGAATATCTGTGAAATGCTTAGTACTGAGCGTAGTTTGTAGCAAGGATGATTACATACTCCCTGCCATTGTCTAGTTAACTAGTTTGTACTATTCTGCAGATTAGTGATTTAGGCATGGCTAAGCGTTTGAGAAATGATGACCTACCAAGCTCTTCAAGTTCTCCAATTAAAATGCAAGGGACTTTTGGCTATTTTGCGCCTGAGTATGCAATTGCTGGAAGAGGTTCTCTTAAGTCAGATGTTTTCAGTTTCGGAGTGGTTCTTCTTGAATTAATCAGCAGTCGGCAACCTATTCAGAAGTCAGCTGGAAAGGAAGAAAGTCTTGTCATATGGGTATGGTTGCTCATCCATATGCTATGGAGCAAACTGTTGTCTTCAGTATAAACATGTACAAGTCATAAACTTTTGACAGTTTCATTTATGTGAAAATTGTTTACTGTAATTTCGATATCATTATCAAGTGAAGGTCCAACAGCAAGCAACATGCAGGGAGGAGAACCTAAGGCCTAAAGATTTATAAAGTGGATGAAGGTGTCCTGAATCCTGATGCATTCACATGAAAGTAGAATGTGGGGAGGGCTAGATAACTAGTTTCTAAATTGTAAATTATGGGAGCTTAGTTTCCCACTTTACTTGAGCACTCATTTTATCTAATTATATTTCATATGACTTTAATGTGCTTTACGCTTTTTACCTTATTTCAGGCTACTCCTAGGTTGCTAGACAGCAAGAGAGTAATCTTAGAGTTGCCAGATCCAAAACTACAAGGAAATTACTCAGTGGAAGAGATGCACATAATGGCATATTTAGCAAAAGAATGCCTCTTATTGGACCCCGACTCTCGACCAAGCATGAGCGAGGTTGTTCAAATCCTATCAACTATTGCCTCCGGAAAATGTGATGGGAGAAACTTTTGGTTTAATCATATGCTGCGACAGGTATGAATATTTTCATTCAATAAATAAATTTTCATGTTGAAAGTGTCTCCTCTTCCAATTCTTTTCTTTCTTATCACCCTTCAAGTCCGAAAAGTCTAAAACCCTCCATCACCTTCAAATACCACTGAGGGACAAGTCTATATTATTGATACCATTGCTCATCTATTCCTCTTTAATTTCTTGAATTCATCTATGCACTTGCACACCTCAGACACTTAAAGAGTTTAAAAACTGTATTATGGTTTGTGCAGAGCTCATCAACTCATCGTCTAGGAAATAAACTTGCAATCGAGATGTCTACCAGACAGACTGAGGTTGCTATTGATACAGAGGAGCTTAGGTGTTTCACATCCAATAAATCTCCACCTCAATGTTCATTTCTATCAAATGAAAATGTGAAGAAACAGATCCATCATACTCCAAAGGCAAGAAATTTCGATTCTCAATATAAAGAAACACTGGACATAATGGAACCTGAGTTTGAATCCTTCAGTGTTTCACATGTGAGTGACACTTCACAGCTGCATGTATCTTTCAGGCAAAAACATTTGCTTCTAACACAATAAACAAGTTCACTACAAAGGTAGTAGTTTTTTATTTTTCTTTTTACTGTATAGTTTTCTTTTTTTAACTCAATTTTCTCCATGTTTTTACTTACTAACTGTAACCTGGATATCAGATTCAAATTACCAGTTACATGCAGTGGCGGATCCGGGGGTGGGCGAGGGGTGCTTAAGCCCACCCCTGAAAAAATAGATAAGACTGTTATAACATATACTTGTACTAGTTGTTTACTCAGCAGAGTTGGCAATATTGTAGCGTAAAGAATGAGAGGTTAGAGGTTCAAATCCGGCCTCCTGCAACAGTTTTATGTTCAATTATTTTTTACTTCAATTTATAATTTTCTTTTAAGCCCCCTCTCTAATTATTTCT
>PHNY01054819.1:3275-17676 GCA_003724115.2 Anethum foeniculum
AGCATCAATTAGTGTCTACTTTATTAAAAGTTGTTTGTTTTCTTTTTATCTTTGTAAAAGTTGTTTGTTCGTTTGCGTTTGGTGCGAATCCAATAGAGGATTCTCTTTCCCCTATATAAAGGGATCTATGTAATCTGCATAGGCAGAACAAGTTTAAACAATAAAAACTTTGTTTCTTAAAATCTCTCTCTCTGCATAGTTTCCTCTCTGCATAGTTAAACTACATTGATCCTCCGTTGCCAGTTGAAGTTATATATATATATATATATATATATAGGCGGGGTGTTGACGTGGCAGGGGCTGACATGGAAGTGCGTCCCATATTGAACCGGTAGCCACGTGGCAGGTAAGTCCATCTGTAAGTGGCCCCCATGATGTCGTGGCACTGACTTGGCATGGTCCCATGCTGACATGGCGGAGAGGTGGCGTTAACGTGGCAGTGAGATTCATGGTGACGTGGCAGGGGCTAAAGTGTAAAATTAGAAATAGTTGTGTGAACTTTGAGGCCATAGTGTAAGTTTTAAAAGTAGAGTAAGTCTAATGTTAATTTTAAAAGTGGTTTCTAGTTTCTATTACTCTGGTTTCTTTTTAATCATCTCCCTGTATATATATATATATATATATATATATATATTAGTGTCAATCAGAATTTACCATCTATTTTCTACTTCAACCACAATCTCCTCCGATCAACAACCACCTCCTCTAGCCACCAACATTATTCCATACTTACAAATTTAAATAAAAATTACCACATTCAAACCATGTCAATGTCATCATCTCCATTGACCACCTCTGTCCACTTAATATCACATCAAAGTTATGAGATTTAAATAGAATTAACTACAATTAATTATAAGTTACTAAAATTAACTCTAAAGATACATTTATTAGGGAAACTTGATGATAATTTAACACTTAATATATTTTTGTATAAGTAAAATTTAGCACGTCAATGAATAGCATTCTTGTAGAGTATCGGTTGTCGTGGAAGCTCATTAACGAATGAGTTATTTTCATAACTGTTGAGCCAAGGCCTACTGGAGATAGATGCAAGCCCATTAGAATATATTTAGTGTAGGCCCAAAAGGCCAATTTGTAACTAAGAGCATGGAAGCCCATTAAGGGATCCTTATAAATACCAAGTCATTGCATCACTTGTAAATGGTTGAAAATTTAATCAATAAAGAGTACTTACTTCCATTTGATTCTAGTTAAAAGTCCTTTTATTCCTTTTCATATTATTGTTGTTATTATTAATTATTAGGCAATCTCATAATCTGAGGATCATCATTTGGAGCTAGAAGGAGCTCTTATTTGATTGTTACAATCATGATTGTAGAGGAAATAGATCCGCAAAAAGAGGCTGACACAATAGAGATTCCAACCGTTCCTCGATTAAAGGATGACCAAGGGCCCTCTGGTCTTCGTCCGAAATGCCTATTTCCTTCAAAAGAGGATCCGATCAACCGATCTAAATGTCCCGTCGAAATGGCAATAGCAAAAAGGAGGAAACACACAATGGATACTTGTAAAAGAGTATACACGGGTACAGACAAACCAGTGCTGTCGAGCGATATTTGTCTCCATCTTCAAAAAGTCCAGCAGCGAAAATCTTGGCACGAGGCCACGATGAAAGATCCAGAATCATCCTACGGAGAATTGGTAATGTTGGAAAAAGAGGCGAAACATTTGAAAAAGAAGTTAGAAAAACATAGGGAGATTCGACGCCTATAGTTAGGATTGCAACATGCCTCGATATCTAATCATTTTTCTGATGACCGTGGGTCACTATGAGACCCCGACGAGGACGATGCTGAAGATGAGGTTTCAACAAAGTCTATTTATTTGAGACCTCGTACTCGATGTCAGCGTACAACCTCATCAGGAGACGTTTCCCAAAAGACAAAATCCACAGAGTTCATTTCATCAGAAGAATTTGCGAAAATGCAGGATGACATGGCTCAGTTACGAGATTACGTCCGGACATAGTCAGGGTTTGAGGTGTCTATAGAAATCCCTTTAACTAGAATAATAGAGACATCAAAGATCGATAGGTCATTAAAGACTCCCTCCCTCGACCAGTTCGATGGCTCGTCACACCCATTGGGATTTTTAAACACGTTCGATGGACGTATGGATTTCTACGGCCACTCCGAGGTAGCCAAATGTCAGTTCTTCTCCACTTGTCTCCAAGGCACGGCTCTTCGATGGTACAATAATCTCCTTCTGAGGTTCATTGATTCCTAGACAACCTTGAAAAGTAAATTCCAAGCATGATTCTCCAATAATTATAAAGGAGGAAAAATCACGGCATCCCTATGACAATTCGCCAACGTCCAAATGAATATCTTAGAGATTTTTTAACAAGGTTTCGTAATGAAATTGTAGAGATTCCAGATTTGGTAGAACAACTAACCATCAATTACTTGGCAGCAGGGATGGATGGAAGTCATCATGCCACATTGCTAGAAGAATTATTCGAAAAAATCCACCAACTACTAGCCATCAATTACTTGGCAGCAGGGATGGATGGAAATCGTCATGCCACATTTGTAGAAGAACTATATCACGTGGAAAGAAAATGTTGAAATCGTTATTGGGTGCATGGAACTTGACCTTGCACTAAGGAAAGAGCAATCAGTTCCTACTACGGCTGATCCGAAAAGGGATCAAATTGAGAAATGGGAACGCTCTAATTGCAGGTGTCTGGCGATCATAAAGCGAATGATTCCAACTGGCTTTCGGGGCTATATTGCTGAGAGCACAAATGCCAAAAAGTTCCTCTCTGAAATTGAGCAATATTTTGCTAAGAATGAGAAAGCGGAAACGAGTAATCTTCTGTCAAAACTTGTGACCATGAAGTATAAAGGAAAGGGGAACATAAGGGAGTACATCATTGGGATGTCTAATCTTGCGGGCAAACTTAAGGAACTCAAGTTAGAACTTTCAGATGAGTTACTTGTTCACTTGGTTCTGATTTCACTTCCTCCATAGTTTGGAAATTTTGTGGTGAGTTACAATACTCAAAAGGAAAAATGGACTCTTAATGAGCTCATTTCACACTGTGCAAGAGGAGGAGAGGGTTTTACGAGAGAAGACTGAAAGTGCTCACTTGGCATCAAGCTCTCATGATAAGAAATGAAAGAGAGGTAAGAAAATTGCAAGTGGAAAACCCAAGCATCAGTTGCAAGAGGAGCAGGACAAAGGACCAACCTACTACTTTTGTAAGAAGGCTGGACACATGAAGAAAGAGTGTTCCAAATATGCCGCTTGGCGTGTGAAGAAGGGTAAGACTTCTGTCTTTGTTTGTTCTAAAGTTAATTTAGCTTTTGTACCTAAGGATAATTGGTGGGTAGATTCTAGTGCTACTAGTCACATAAGTGTCTCAATGTAGGGTTGCCTGTGGAGCCGACCGCCAATTGATGCTGAAAGATACATCTATGTGGGCGACGACAATAAAGTTTCAGTTGAAGCTGTTGGGACATTTAGATTATTATTAAAAACTGGTGTTTATTTGGATTTATTTGAGACTTTTGTTGCACCGTTTTTTAGACGAAATCTTATTTTTATTTCCTGTTTGGACAAATATGGCTACACTTGTTCCTTTAGAAATAATAAAGTTTCTTTTTGATAAAATTCAAATGTGGTTGCTACTGGTTCTTTAACTGATAATCTTTATATGCTAGAGACTGTTACCTTTAATAATGAAATTTTGCACTCAAGTGCAAGAGGTACAAAGTATAAGTTAACTGAGAATTCTACCATGTTGTGGCACAAGAGTTTAGGTCACATCTCTAAACAGAAAATGCAGAGGCTTGTGGATGATAGAATTCGTGATCCCTTAGATTTAAGTGATTTTCAAGTTTAATAGAATGCATTAAGGGAAAACAAACAAACTCAAGAAAGTTAGGTGCCAATAGAGCTATAAGTGTCTTAAAATTGATTTATACTAATATATGTGGACCATTCGCTACAGCCTCTTGGAACGATCAATGGTATTTTATCAAGTTCATAGATGATTACTCTAGGTATGGTTACTTATACTTGATACATGAGAAGTCACAAGCTCTGGACGTATTTAAAGAATATAAAGCTAAAGTTGAACTTTCGTTAAATAGTAGAATTAAAGCTGTCAAATCTGATTGTGGTAGTGAATATAATGGTAGATATGATGGATCAGGTGAACAACGTCCATGACCCTTTGCTAACTTCCTAAAGGAGTGTGGAAATGTCCCTCAGTACACCATGCAAGGCAAACTTAATATGAACAGTGTTGCTGAGAGGCGAAGTCGTACTCTTAAAGATATGGTGAGAAGTATGATAAGTCATTCTTCTTTGCCTGAATCACTTTGGGGAGATGTACTAAAGACTACAAGTTATATCCTTAATAGGGTTCCAACTAAAGCAGTGGCCGAAACCCCTTACAAACTTTGGACTGAAAAACCACCTAGCATTGGGCACTTACATGTTTGGGGTTGTCCAGCTGAAGCTATGTCATATAGGCCAAAATGAAAAGAAACTGGACTCTCGGACGGTCAGTTGCTATTTTGTTGGATATCCGGACACAAATTTAAATTTTATGATTCCGCTTTAATAACCATCTTTGAGACTGATAATGCAAGATTTTTTGAGGATGTTGATTTTTTGAGGATGTTGATTTTGAGACTGAGAGCGATGATCAGATTATGGTACCTATTTGTTCAAGTCCCTCTGATTCAAGACAACACTAACATTCCCCATGAGGAACCAATTGAGTAAATTCAACAACCTCATGAATCACAAGAGGTGCCACTAGATAGCGAAAAAGTGTTGTTCTAGATAAAGATTATGTTGTTTTTCTACATGAACATGAAGATGGAATTGGCATTAGAGAAGATGATCTTATAAATCTTCAACAAGCCATGCAGAGTCCTAACTCTCGAAAGTGGGTTGATGCCATGAATGAAGAGATGCAATCCATGAAAAAAAAAAATGTTCGGGATCTTATCGAGTTACTTAAAGGATCAAAACCTATTGGCTTCAAATGGGTATTTAAAACCAAAAGGGATTCGAGTGGTAACATCGAAAGATATAAGGCTCGTCTAGTCGCAAAAGGATTCACTCAAATGAAAGGTATTGACTATAATGAGACTTTTTCTCCGGTTTCTTCGAAAGACTCATTTAGAATTTTTATGGCACTTGTGGCTCATTACAATATAAAGCTACATCAGATGGACGTAAATATGGCGTTTCTCAATGGTAACATTGGCGAGACTATTTATATGGTGCAACCAGAAAACTTTGTCACTGAAGATCCAAAGACTATGGTTTGCAGATTAAAGATGTCCATCTATGGTCTCAGGCAGGCTTCTCGTGAATGGTATCATAAATTTCATCATTTTATCACATCATATGGTTTCAAAGTGAACTTGGTGGAATATTGTGTATATAACAAGTTTAGTGGGAGCAAATTTATCTTTATTCTCTTATATGTTGATGACATCTTACTTGCCACTAATGATATAAGCTTATTGCACGATACCTAGAAATTTCTCACTAGTCAATTTGAGATGAAGGACCTTGGTAACGCCTCTTTTGTATTAGGAATTCAGATACATCGAGATCGGTCTCGAGGTATCCTTGGATTGTCACAAAGGAGCTATATCGAAAAGATCCTGGAAAGGTATAGCATGAAAGATTGTGCTCAATGGATACATCCGTGTCTAAGGGAAACAAATTTAGTCTCAAATAGTGTCCCAAGAATGAACTTAAGATAAAGGAAATGCAAAAGATACCGTATGCCTTAGCAGTGGGAAGTCTGATGTATGCTCAAGTTTGTACTCGTCCTGACATAGCATTCATTGTTGGAATGTTGGGAAGATATTTGAGTAATCCGGGAATGGAATAGTGGAAAACAGTCAAACGAGTCTTACGGTATTTGAAGAAAATAAAAGACTATATGCTCACATATAAAAAGTCAGATCATCTTGAAGTCATTGGATATTCAGATTCTGATTTTGGAGGATGCATAGATGAAAGAAAGTCTACTTCGGGCTATGTTTATCTACCAGCTGGTGGAGCGATTTCATGGAGGTCTGCCAATCAGACGCTCATAGCTTCATCCACCATGGATGCAGAATATATAGCATGTTTTGAGGCATCCAATCAAGCTTTATGGCTATGAAACTTTGTCACTTGTTTGCGTATTCTTGATGGTGTTGAAAGACCATTAAAGATATTCCACTATAATAAATCAGTAGTTGAGTATTCTAATAACAATAGGAGCACTACAAAAGCGAAACATATATATATAAAGTTCCCAGTTGTTAAAGAAAAGATTCAGAGTAGACAAATTTCGGTAGGACACATTGGGACTAACTCCAAGGTTACGGATCCGCTCACAAAGGCTTTAGCACCTAAGGTTTTTCACGAGCATACTGCTTATATGGGTGTTACCTTATGTGATACTTTGGTTTTGTAGGAGTTTATATTTTGGTGATTCATGTAATAAACATTGAGTTGTTTATATTCTGCATAATACAGTTGATGGAAATTTATTTATTATTAAATGTCATTCTATTTTTTTTTTCGATTTTCTTATTGCGGTTTAACATGGAGTTTAGAAAATTGGAATCAATCTCATTAGAGATTGACTAAGTACTAGTTGGAAATATGCATTATATAGATCACATTGTATGTAATTTCCATGTCACTCATCCATACTTTGATTCATGTTATTGAACATATTTGTGTGGTGACCACGAAAGGTTTAGTCACATAATATTTTGTGAAGAATGCCGCCAGAATCTCATGCTAATATAATAGACGGACCGAATTGTTTTGATAAAATCTAAGGACAATGAATCGCATAGGTTGTGCACTTAAGATTTGTGTAATTGATTTTGGATACATATGCAGCCCAAGTGGGAGATTATTATTATTATTTTTAACAGTAATAATTATTTTATGGGCTACATATAAATATATCAATTATATTAAGCTATTTATTTATTACTGGGTTAAATTAAGTGATCAAATAAGGAACCCAATTAAATTTTAATTATTGTGTGGATTAAATGAGTGAATCCCACTACCTAGCCTAATTTAATTATAATGGGAGATTTATTAAGCAGGTAGAATACGGAGGGTATAGTCCCCGATATATTAAGCACACATACAGTCATTTTCTACCATCATAAAGAAAACTGTTCAAGAACCCTAAGGAGTGCTTGATTGAGGAAGACAATAATCTAGAACAAAATTGTCAAGTCCAATACCATCACAATTAATCATCGGCTAATAGATTCAGGTACATTTCCACTTACGGTTTAATCTCAATAATTAGATATGATGTTTACGATCCTTGTCTCTATATTAGAGAATTATGAGTATATAAAATCTTTAGATTCTTTCACTAACATCATTCATAGACCAATTAGACGCTTTTTTATGTTGTTTAAGCAAATTAACGACTTGAAATTTACGGTCATGACCTATGTCACTAGAAATAATATGATGAGTTTCATTATCAACTACCAAAGACGACTTATCAAGAGTGGAAAGAGATATAATATGATGAAGTGTAGGTGGCTCACCTAAAGAAGTCTTAAAAACAGACTTATGATCAAAAGAACTATCCTCAAGCTGGGTTTCATGCTTAGAACAAATAGCATTCTATTCATCTAACATCTCATCATAAGTAAAATTCTTATTCAACTCATGAAATTCTCTACACTCACACCAATCTCACAGTCACGTGAAACGTCTTCATCAAGAAGAGACTCAAATGAACTATCCTAAAGATTTGACCATGAAGCAACCTCATCTATCAAAATAACTCCTACAAGTTGAATAGACATAACTACTAATGGGCACAATTTTAGTGGGTGAAGAGATGTTGGGTCGTTTAACTACTTTAGCGGATGAAAGATCAGATTATTTTACTAACCTAGATGTATGATCTCGAACCCAAGTACTTTGCATACAAGACAAGTAATCACGTAGCAGATAAGAGCTATATAAGTAAATACCCAAGAAAAATTGGAAAATGAAAAAGAAAAATCTTAGAACTAGGTTAACCTAAAGAAATTCTAGACTTTACTCCTAATAATAAGATACTACCAAAAGTCACAAGTCAAAGTATATTCAGCTGATTGGCCAAGAAGGAGGAAGCATTGCTAAGAGGCTAACCACCTTTCTAGTGTCATCAATCTAAATGGCCAGGTAAGCTCACTCTTTCTCTAGTCACCAACGCCGATTAGTCAAAGGTTTGTTCCCTCGTAGATTCTCTTCCTAATTGAGCATGAAATCCTAGGGGCCAACGTCTATTTAATTTTATTAAGGCAGTGGAATGCATGATGAAGGAATTAGTGATTTGTGGGCCAAAGAAAGGGTGATGAAATTGCTTACCTTATCTTGTAATCGGGGCGCCCTTAAGATTGATTATATGATTCAATACACAAAGAAAATAAACACTTATTGATGCACTATACTACGTGTTCAATTCTAAGTTGAACGTACCTCTTTCCTCTAGCAATCATCACAATTATATAAGACGGAAAGTAATAATAAATACAAAAAAATTCTAAATGATGTGATCCTATGTGTGAGAAAGAATGATGCAACAAATTGGTTCTTAACAATTAAATAATATTTTTGGATTTTTCAAATATTTAATTTTTTTTGTGTTTTTTTCAATAATAATCAAAGAGAAAGAGAAACAAAATAGAGAGAGGTGATATTGAATATCGAAAAGCGCTTCAAAAAATTTGAAAGAGACCGCGAGGCCTTCTAGAGATCTTCTTGTCCAATCTTTTCTCCGCTTCACTATTCCCTAAAAATGACAAAGACAAAGGCAAAACAAAACAAGAAACTTTTCCGAAGAATTAAATATCGAAGAGAGAATATTACCAATAGTCCCCGGCAACGGCGCTAAACACTTGATGTGTTGAAATAATAATAACTACAAGCACGTAATGTTTAGTTGTAGCAATCACAATCTATTTACAAAGACTATGAATTTTTAAAACCGTAACAAATAAATCAGGCGAACTAAACAAATAGATTTGAGATGAGATTTTTTAAACCTAATTAGCAAATAACAAATAATATGGAACATCTAGGAATCCAAATCCATCAATCAATCACAATTAATATCAACTCGCCCTAAATGAATTCTCTTTTCTTCACAAATGACATAAATCAATTAATGGGACAAGCATATGCTATGGAACTTGTTATCTAATAATTAGCCATCAAAACTTCATGGAGCAAGCATAGGCTATGAAAAATAAATATGGTAACAATAATACATCAAAATCACTTTTTCAATTGAACAATTAAGCACCAAGAAAAATCATGAGAATCAATTTAAAGGAACGAGAAGTCATCAAGAGTAATCAAATTAACTTCAACTTCATCCTAGGAAAGGATTTAGCTAGACATGATAAAAAGATGAACAAAACAAATAACCAATAAAATTCTAGGGTTGTTCAGATACAAGAAGGGAGACCCATATATATAGGGAAAATATGATGGACTTGGGTATTAGATTACAAATCCTGTTTAGGATATATTTCCTTCTTTTCCTTTTTCTTCTCCAATAAGTATTCGATTTTCCTCCAATTCCTTTGACTTCAAGAATGGTCCGCCTCCTACCTTGTTTGCATCTTTTTGAAATTGATTTCTGATTCTATTTATTTTCCTACAAAACAAAACAAAATAATTTATTTATTATTAAAATTATGAAAACAAATATAAAATAGGTATTAAATATTAAATTATGGACCTATCAGTAGCACTGGTTACATATTTAATATTTTTCATGCCCAGATATGCAGGTTTTAATTGCAAACTGGCGTGTTCCTCTGATCAGCTCAGCAGGAAGTAATGTGCCCAAGTGATAAACTTTATGTTTTTTTCCTACCAACTTATAAATTTCAAGAAACTAGGTCTTTTTTGGTGAAATAATAAGAACTGGCTGCATGAGATCTTGAAAGAGTCACCATGTGTCAAATATGTACATACTTTTACACTAAAGTAGATGACTGATTTGTATGAAGCAGTTACAGTTGTCGCATACAAACATATTAGTTTTAATAGTAGATATTGTAAGAGGATTTTTTATACAACAAATTGGAGGCCTTTGCTAAAATGTGCTACTATATATGGAGTCAATTAACCGCCTAGAAAGTCTCGTAGCTAGGTTTTCGAAGAAGACGGGAAGGTATTATAATGTGTATGTTTGGGCACTTTGAAAACCGACTTATACGGTCATTATGTTTACCATCCCTTTCCACGCTGTGTTTGGAAAATTTTTGAAATGTGCTTTCCGATAGCTTATATGATGAAAACCGGAAAGTGGGACAGATGTACATTTTAGATTTATGCTGGCTACCTACTAGTGTTGTGTTAACCCCAAGCTGACTTCTGTTATTTCTTTACATTCTTTTATTTTGAAGTGCAATCATTGTGATAATACGCAATTAACATCTATTTTACTCGTAAATGTGTACATATAAATTTAAGTTTTTAAAATTTTTGAACTATATTTATATATTTTATCTTTTAACTTTAAATACATATATTAAGATTATTATAATAAAATTTTAATTTGTTCTAAAAAATATTTTAAATTATGAATTATAATTTACCTTGTAAATGTGTGATTTTTATTTTACTTTTTCTTTTAGTAATTTGTAAATGTTGTAACATGGATTCATATATTTTAAATTTTATATTCATATATCAAACTATTATATTAAAATTTGATTTTTTTTAAAAGAAAATTTTAATTTATAAGTTGCAATTTACCAAACACACGACAAACTTATAACCAACTTATAAGTAAAATTATCCAAACGCCTAAATAACTTATAAGAAATAATTTACATATTACTTATATTACACTTTCTAACTTTAAGTTATAAGTAACTTTTGTTAAGAAACCCCAAACGGGTCCAATGATTGAGACATAATATACGGGAATTCTGGGAACAAGGGTGTCGCAACTCTCTTCTAGCCATCCAAGCTCGCTGGAATTATGTGTTTAAGTTCGAGTTTTACGTGCTCTTAGTAAAATGGTGTATTTTTCAAATCTTCACAGTAAATTGCCTACATACCCTATAAATACGGACCAAGTCCTTCATGTAGTTGTCATAATTTGGACTCTAGAAGATAGCTGAACATCGTAGAGGATAAGAATTATCACCGAAATCACACTAATCTCATAGTGTTTTAGATAGTAATGAAGAGTCATAGCTTTCGTAGGAATGTGCAAGCTCATGCTTGAATGTAGACCTGGCAAAATGGGTATGGATCCGAAGAACTGAACCGAAATTTATGGAACCGAGATCCGATCTGACATCCGAATCTTATCATCTGATAATGATCCGAAAACCAATTTAAACCGATTCGAAAATTATCCGAATCAAAAATTTAACCGAAAATGATCCGAAATACTAGATCCGATTATAACTTGGAACCGATCAAAACCGAATAATATATTATCTGAACCGATTATGACCCGAAATATGCAATCTGATATAAATCCGAATTAGAAAAATGATAACATTGGGTTTAGTTTAGTTGTTATAGTTTAGTTGTTATAGTTTAACGGGTCATAATTTATTGTCAATATACATTAGCTGTTACGAAAATTACCTATTTATAAGCATAATTCATACTTAAAATAACTTTATACTTATGATAAAATAATTATTTAATCATATTTGTTTAAAAAAGTACATTATAGTATATTAATAATACCACATTTAATAAAAATATAATAGTTTAAAAGTCTCACAAATTGAAAAAATGAATAAGTTATGATCCGAAAATATTCGAACCGAATTTAATCCGAACCGAATTTTTCCGAATTTCATCCGATTTCAATCGGAATTAGACCCGAACCGAATCACATCCGATCCGATCCGAACGGTCTCAAAATATGTCATAATCCGAAAGTGGATCCGATCCGAAATCAATCCGATCCGAAACCGAACCGCTTATCCGAATTGTCAGGTCTACTTGAATGTACATCTGTATATATACATGTATTATGTATATATTCGGTAAATACCTCATAATTCTATGTAATTCCATTTAATGAGGCTGTTATGAAGTGCTAAAATGTGCTACTAAACTTTTGGAGGTTGTGTCTATTAAATAGTGACACTACAAGGCTACCCCAGAAGCCTATCAGTCGAAAGTCTGTCACTCAGAAGCTTGTTAGCCTGGAAGCCAGTCAGATTAGAGTCCTGTCACCTAGAAGCCTGTTATCTGGTAGCAATGAATCAACAGTTACTAGCTGGAAGCTATTTCCTGGAACCTTGGACCCTTTTCTAACTATTGGTTCCTCCTGGCACTACTACAAAAACCAGCTTGCGTAGCACTCATTATTATCTGAATACTATGAGCTACCCTGGAACCTTCACAAGCCCTCTAAATCATCTGAATTCCTCGTAGATAAGACCCTGAACCCTTCATGGGTCTAAATCTTATCCATGCAAGATTTTGGTCACAATAATTGCAAATATCACTATGTTCATCTCTTTATTATCTCTCACTATCTTTAACTTTGATGATCCTAATAATGTCAAGAGAAGGAAAAGAGATTACATGGACAAAGAATATGTTAATTAATGCACATTAAATGATGTTCTTATCTTCTTATCTTTAGAGGCAGTTAAGTAGATAACTTACCCACTCAGTGGCGGACCCAGGAATTTTTTCCAGTGGGTTCTTTATTTAAATATTAAAAAATAATAATAATTAAAAAGTGAGAAATTCATATAAATAGGAAATAATTTTTAAATTTGTTGTAAATTATTATTTTCTTATGTATGTTTTGAACTTTTCTTGTATTGAGCTTATTTTTTTTATTAACATTTCACTGAACTTGTTTATAACGTTAGAAATATAGTGGGTTCCTAATTAAATTGGAGAGGGTTCCTAGTAGAAATCTAATATATATTATTACATTACCCACATTTCAGTGGGTGCCTGTGCACCCCCTGCTCAAAGGGTAAGTCCGCCCATGTACACACTATCACTTTACTCTTGAGGCGCACTTTGTCCTATTTAAAGCACCCAAACACAGTTCATTGACCCCATCTACACGAAGAAGTATAGTTCAACATGAATTAGATCCTAGCATAACTAATATACATAATATATTTATAAAAATATAAACCGCTACCTGATATTAAATTCTGACTTTTGACTGCCAAAATGGATCAATTCCAGCAAAATTGTTTCAATGCAGGTGCACCAGTGGATGCTACTACTTCAACTCTACCTCCACAACCTCCTCCTCCTGCCCAGAAAAAAAGGAGGCGGCAACAGATTACAGGCAATCACACAGAAATTATATCTTTAGCTTGTAAAGATAATTAATTGCGTGCAAGAAATTATTCATAACTTTTATTTATATGATAAATTTTAATTAAAATTTTTCCCTATTTTTACACAGATGACGACGATGTAGAGGTGATTGCATTATCATTAAAGGAACTTATTGCAATTCCCATGTTCCCTTGTGAGTTGTGCAACAAGAGCTTTACCGGAGAACAAAATCTGCTACTACATCGTCCGGTACACAACATACCATATGTCCGTAACAACTTTACTCTCAAAATCAAAAATGATGAGAAGCGAAAGGTATATGTGTGTCCCATGACAACTTGTGCTTATCATGTTCGCCGTAATGCATTATCCGATCTTGCTAGTTTGAGAAAACATTATAAACGAAAACACGGTGAAAAAACTATGAAATGCACCAAATGCGAAAAAATGTACGCAATTGAAGGAGATCTTAAAGCACATTTAAAATTATGCAGGACCAAAAAATATGCGTGCATCTACGATTCTGTTTTCTGAAGGTACGCTATTTTCATATTATAGCTAAATTGTTCAATTACAATATAAGATCATCACTATATAAATTGTGCAACATATACATGGTGCGATATGCATAATTAGAAACAATTTTCATCACAAAAATTTAACTACAAACAATAACATTAGATTTAATTTCATTATAATTGTAAATATCAATGTACATAAATTAAGCATGTTTTCTACTTATTTGTAATTATATTTAAAGATCACACATTGCGCAAGGATATAACTAACATTCTTGAATTTTTCGAATGAATTCACGGTGCAATAATTTGATCTTAATACATATGCAATTATCTTAACTTAAAAAGTATTATGATCGATAAAGAATTTATAGTATATAATCCTGTTGGGGCCTTCCTCTGATACCTTAAGGTTTTAGAGCAACTGGTTACTTAACATGGTATCAGCGCTCGGTTTAGGGAGCGGTCTCGGGTTCGAGTCCTCCCACCCCCATTTATTTAATTTAAATATTTGTATTGGTATTGGAATTGGTATTTGGTATTTGTAATATTGGTAA